>PVJA010020508.1:0-36849 GCA_004027025.1 Myocastor coypus | reverse complement strand
ATCGATAAAAAATTAGAGGAGAATAGAAAAATGATGGACTCCCTGACGGAGCAATATAGGAAAGACATAGATCGCATGAAACAGTTTCAAAGAGATATACAAGAAAATAAAACCTCCATCACAAGTTGGCAGAGCCGAATGAACGAAAATGAAGATAGAGTTTCCAACCTTGAAGACACAGTTGCAGCCAGTGAAAGAGAAGAAAGGATCTTTTAAAAACAACCAGAATGCAGGAAAAAATAATTCATCATCTGCAAGACGATGCGAAAATGAACAACGTGAGATTAATGGGAATCAATGAGAAAGAAGGAGTCAATACAAATGATATAAAAAGAATATGGGAAGAAGTAATAGCAGAAAACTTCCCAAATCTGAAAAAAAAATAGTTTTTTATTTTATTTATTATTTTTATTCTTGTTTCAGAACCTTTAGCTTTTAATCAATGGGGTGAAAATGTAGTTGATAACGAAATATCACTTTCTACTCCCCAGAGCAACACAGTGAACGCTGACAACCTAAAGCATTGACAAGGCTATGATTTGACTGAGAATGACTAAATGTTGCTGAGGAGAATCCACACTGGTAGAACCACTTTGGAAAACAAATGGAGGCTATGTTGAAAAAATGAATCCCATAATCCTGTGCCCCAACAATCCCATTCCCAGGAGGGACCTCAGTCCCAACCCCTGCCTGACTCTTTTCACCTCGATGCTGTGTGGCAGCCATGCACGACACCCTTCCGGGAAGTTTGTGTGTAGCACAAGGGTCAGCTCAAGGTCAAAGGCCCTTCTGAATCCAGGAAGGCTAGGTCCCCAAAAGGCCTTCTGCTAAAAAGCAGGAAAGACCACCACACCTCCCTTCTAAAGGAACAGTGCTCCCAGACGCATTCGCCCCTGTGCCCAGCATGTCACCAGGCTGGGGCGAGGTAGATACATGCCCGCCTGGGCTGGCCCCAACCCAACACCTGGGACAAATCCTCCTTTGAAGGAAAAATGCCTAACACCACTGAGGAGCTGAGCGAGTCTTGCACGCCTCGCGCCTGCATCCCTTCCTGTGGAACTCATGAGGATGTTTGCATCAGATTTGCAGCAGTGTTTGACCTGAGAAAAGGGGCAGGGAAAGAGTGCGTTGGCAAGGCTTCATTTTACTCTGCATTTCTTATATTTCAGAAGCAGAAGGTGGTGAGGGAACGAAGCCTCTCTTTCACATAGGCTTCAACTTTAAAGGTCACAATTCAAGGAATAGCCTTGGGGAGGGGGTGAGGGTGAAACCACCCCAGACGAACTTCACTCAAGAGGGGATGCTTTTATAGCATCGGTGCTGAGCTCATTGTTCGGCCTGAATTGCCCGTATTTCCGCATTCACCGCAGACAATGGGCGCTTGTGACATCCTGGCATACATTACCGCGCAGGAAAATTCAACCTGCTTTATTTGTTCCATCTCTGCTTTTAGGCATAATGGAAATGTTGACACGCATAACATCCGCGCCCCCGGGAGGCTGGCTTCACTTTTGGTGGTGGCTGGCGAGGGGGCAGAGGGGCCAGGTGGGCCCGCACCCCGCACGCGGACGCCATTGGTTCCTTTCAAGATTTCCGCTGCATTGGTCTCCATTATGATTACGATGATCTCAACTGTCCTTCAGAGAAGAATGTCGGGCTTTCGACTACATGCACCAGTTCAAGGGAACTCTCCTAGGAGTCCAGGACACCCGGATCACCTTGTTGAACCCCTTTTATGGGCCTTCAGTGACACCTGGTTCTGCAGCCCTCGCTCCCCTGGCTGGATGAGTGTCCCGTACATTAACTGACACGTAAGTGTTCAATCTAGAGTTCACGCTGAAGGTGAGAGCCATCTGAATAAACTATTTCAGCTTCCTGGAGGAGGAAAATGGGGGAGGGGGGAGAACAAGAGGAAGAAGAGGAGAAGCAGTAGAAAAATACTCTTCCTTATTTCTTTGCAGGTCCAGCAGAATGGCCATTCTGTCTCAAAGGCCTGTTTTTCCGAAGAAATGAATGTGAGCTGTTTTTTAAAAAGTATAAGAACAACTTGTCGGGCCCGGCGGGATGGCTCAGTGGTCTAAAGCCCCTGCTTGGGGAAGCTTGGGCAGCTTCAGGGACCGCGGTTCGATCCCCGGCACCACATGCTGCGCCAGCCCTGCCCTTGAGGCAGGCTGAGCCGGCCATAGAAATGAGTGAATAAACAAACAAGGGTTCTGAAATAAGAAAAAAATAATAATAAATAAAATAAAGAATTCAAAAAAAAAGAATAACTTGTCCTGAGGCTAGAACTCCACACAAGCCAGCAAGTGAAGTCTCCCACAGAGCTGAATCCTCAGGACTTCTACCTTTCCTAAAGGGAAAATTCCCATCCACCTGGCAATACTTATTTCCCTATTTACTGGCTCTTGTTGACTGCTTTTGCTTTTACTATAGCATGACGAACTTCTCTACCACCAGTGAAATAAGGGATGTACTTGTCATTTTCTGTCACCAGGGTGCAGTACCCAAGCCCCAGAACTCAGAAGAGGAGAGATTTCTTTGGGCTTACATTACAGAGGCTTCAGCCCACGGTTGGCTTCCATCATGGTAGAAGCCCCTAGGAAGCTGCTCTCCAGGGAGCAGAGAGAGACCTAGAATCTGCCCTGTGGGTCCCTGACTGTGAGCAGCTCTTCTGACTGGCCCCAGCTCCCAGTGCACTCAGCCCTGACCTCAGTAGAGGTGAGGCCACTAAGGAGAACAGGGCCCTTCCCAAAAATCTCAGCCACAACATTACATGTAAAATCTCACACATAGAGGCCTCTTAGGAGGCTGAGAAGATACACAAGGATACTTCTCAGTCCACTTCATTGAATGTAGAGAGGAGAAGCCCAGGGAGCACTATGCTACTGGGTGAAGGGTCTCATGGCTCAGCCCTCCAAGGGCTCCAGCAGGTCCCCAGGACAATCCAGGCACCTGGTGGACTTGTAGAGCAGATCAGGCCACAGTGTCACTATACAAGTGGGCAGGAATATTACTCAGCCTGGAAAATAGAAGGAAATTCTGACCTACGCTGCAACATGCAACTTTATGGTAGGATACCCATAACTAACCTTGAGAACTCTGTGCTACGTGAAATCAGCTCGCCCCAACACAACAGACACCGATTCCACTTATGCAAGAGACCTGAAGTTGCCAGAGTGCCAGAGGCAAAAAGCAGAAGGGCCCATAGGCAGGAAACAGAGAGTGGGTTATAGGTACAGAGTCCTGTTTGGGGAAATGAGGAACCAACAGAGGTGATGGCGGTGATGGCTGCAAAATGATATGGATATAGCTGAGGCCACTCTACCTGAAGCTTGGTGAGGACTACAGGTACCCAATCACAGAATCGTATTTGGGTCTGGGATATATAGCTCAGCGTGAGCAGTTGCCTAACATTTGAGGCCCTGGGCTCCATCCTCAGTACACAAAAACTATTAAGAAAAGAAAAATTAGAAGTGACTTTCACTTAAAGATATTTTGTCCAGGATTTATAGCGGCATCTGAACTTCAAGTGCCATGGTGTCCTCCCGAGAGGAGGACATTCCCAACCTGATGGACACAGCTCCTGGCAGGGAGGCCAGTGCTGCTCTTCTGACCCTTCCTAGGCCCTGCATTTAACTTCTTCCTGGGGTCCTGATGCACTCCCGAGGCCCTGGTCTCCATGCCTGTGAGCTCCTGAGGGGGGTGATCGGCCCCAAAGCTAGCACAGAGATGCAGCAGTTTCTTCTTTTGTCTTATTTGTGCTGTGTCTGTGAGAGCTTTGTACAAAATCAGTTTTGTAGAGCATAATGCTAGACTGCGTTGGGCAGGTGTTATGAAGCCTTATCACGTGAACACCAAGAGAGTTTGAAATTAGCTGGCATAGGCATTCCAGCCAGTGCCTGCCTTTCTGGAAAACCAACGGCACTCTCGACCCTGGTGGAGTGAGGCTACTACAGGCCAAGTTGCCAGCACTAAAGAGCCACAAAAACCTGACAATGCTGTCACTGCCACCCATAACCTTATAGGAATGGCTGATAGGAATTAACAGAAAAACAGCAGTCTCCGGTTTCCATCTCTACCACCAAGCACAGCATCAGGTACATAGTAGGTGTTCAATAAATGTTTGCATCATAAATACAATTTACACCTAATTCTAATAACTGTGTTAGCCACTAAAAGCTGTTTGTGAAAGGGCCACTTCTGCTGTTTCTCCTCCAGCTGTGGCCGGTATTATTGATTCAAAGAAAAGCGAGTGTTAGGGTCTGCCAAATTGCTCAGCAGATTATTTATTTATTTGCGGGACTGGGGTTCAAACTCATGACCTTGCACTTGCCAGGCAGGCACTTGTGCCACAGAGCTATCTCGCCAGCCCCTTGCTCAGCAGATTAAAGCATCTGCAAGCAGGAACAGGGGCTGAGGTTCAATCCCTGAGCCTGCTGCACCGGCTCTGCCCCAAAGGTGCACTGAGATGGCAATTGAGAATGGGCATGGTGGTGTGCACCAGTAAACACCCTCTAGACCTTCCCTAAAATTATATATATATATATATATATATATATATATATATATATATATATATATATATATTTAAAAATTAAAAATAAAAAGGCAAGCAGCTTTGGGCCCAGCTCAACAAGGAGCCTATTAGTGGCCCACTCTGGGGAAGGGACACTGAGGTCACAGACAGAGTGGGTGACCTGGGAAGGGCATCTGAAGCTGAAAGGTGAAGTGACTCATTTCTTCAGTCTGCACTCCTTGTAACTGGCAACGTCCTGTTACTGCAGCAAAATGCCTGAGACATTCAATTGATGAACAGAGAGGTTTGGTTGGTTGGGGCTCATGGCTTCCCCTGACTCCCTTGCTTTTGGGCCTGTGGTGAGGCAGCTTCTAATGGCCAGAGCATATGGCTCAGGAGGCCCATTCATCTCAGGGCTGCTGGGAAGAAAAAGGAAGAGATCAGCACCCCATAATCCTCATCAAGGCATAACCCCAAAGCCTTGCCCCGGAGCCCTAATTCTTAAGGCTCTCACTCCCAATAGCACCCAGGTGGGCCTGAGCCTATAACACTTGGACTTTTGGGGGACAGTCAGGATTCAGGTCACAGCACCCCAACTTCCAGAAAGCCTAGGACTCTGCGACTCCCTATACTTCTCCATCCACTCCTCCCACCTGGGGCACAGCACAGGCACCTGGAGTCACCCGATTTTCTCCAACACCAGCACCCCTGTGAGTGCCGCAGGGCCCCTCCTGTGCTCCTGTTCCTCACACACTTCTTCTCCACAGTGCTATTTCCTGGGCTTTGCTGTATTCCATGTGCTTAATTTGAGAACATTTGTTCAATTTGAGTATGTTTTTGACCTGCCAGGTATCTGTGAAACAAAATAACTCCTCCTGATAGCTTCTTATCAAGAGTAATTTGAAACATCATCATCGACTGCTGAATGTCAAAAGAAAGGTAGAGAGAAATTCCCGTTTCCCTAAACATGTTTTCTTCTTCAGTCTCGTCAGAATCGTTGTCAATCCTGAAATTACAGTGGCCACAGACGGCCTCAGAAATTGAGGCTGAGGAATTGCTGTGGCAGGGACAGATAAACCAGCCCTCAGACCCAGGGGTTCCCAGAGCAGTCACAGGCCCTCTTCCTGGCCTCCCAGAGCAGGCAGCTGAATGCCCAGCAGGAACCCAGGGCTAAGAGAGTGCCCCAGAGAAGCCTGGCATGTCCTGCTCCCCTGGTGAGAAATCAGCTTTCAATTAGTTATGTCTGAGTTCTGGAGGGCCAATGACCTGTGACAGCCCCCCTCCCAACAAGGAGGAGCAGAATGAGGGAGGGGAACGGTGTGTATTAGTAATATCTGCAACTGAGCCCGGCGGGATGGCTCAGTGGTCTAAAGCGCCTGCTTGGGGAAGCTTGGACAGCTTCAGGGACCGTAGTTCGATCCCCGGCACCATATGCTCCGCCAGCCCTGACCTCGGGGCAGGCTGAGCCGGCCATAAAAATGAGTGAATAAGCAAACAAAGGTTCTGAAATAAGAAATAAATAAATAAATCAATAATTTTTTTTAAAAAAAGTAATATTTGCAGCTTAAGTGACCCAGAGAATGTCATCCCAGGGGTTGGAAGCTATGTGTTTTTAGTTCTTTCTGTTTGTTTGTTTGCTACAGTTTTGCTAAGTTTTTCAGATTAACCTTGAAATCACTATGTAGCCTGGGTTGCTTAAAACCCAAGGCAATCCTCCTGCATCGGCCTCCCAAGTGCTGGGATTACAGGTGTCAGCCACAACACTCTTTCTGTCAGCAAAGCAGCCACTGAGTGCTCTCCAGCACACCTGCCAACAGCAGGCCAGCACAAGCTGCAGCTGGAGGGAGAGGCGGGTGCACAAAGCCTCCAGCCCTGAAGAGGTGCTTATGTTTCAGTGCTGGTTTCTTCTCCCTCTCCTGGGAGAGAAGCCCTGCCCACCTTTGCTGTGGGAAAGTGCTATGTCCTGCTCCCATGCCTCCTAGGGTAGTTTGGAATCCCCTGTCCCACTAATAGTTGTCCCTGAACCACTCTAGTCGCCTGGACAGGGTGCCCTGGCTTCCTGATGTGACAACTCTGTCCTCCCAAGACACAGCTCACTCACCACCTTCAGTTCACCCTGGCCCCCCCTAGGGGCTGAGGTTTCCCAAGCTAAGGGCACAGAAGTAACCCCAGTACCAAGTGCACTCAGAGGATGCTCCAAACGAGACCACCCGACTTTCCACTTTTCTTCGGCCGAGCTCTAAAAGGTGGTTCAGCTTGAATTGTTTAAATAACACACAACAAAATATACAGTTTCAGCTCAAGTGCACCGTTCAGAGCACCAAGCATATCTACACTGCTGTGCAACTCCTTCTCCCTGCAAAACTCCCCACGTGCACTCCTGCTAGACCCTGGAAACCACCATCCATTTGACTTCTTGTTTCCCTGAATCCAGCTCCCACAGAGCTGTCTTTTTGTGACTGTTCCACTTAGCCTGGCATCCTCAAGTCACGTCTGTGCTGTAGCAAATGAGAATCTCCCTTTTCAGGGCTGTACAATTTTCCATCATTTGTCTGTACATCTTTGTTTATCCACTCATCCTGTGACAGACTTTTGGGATGTCTGTTTTGTTTTAAGTTTTTCTTCCGTTAATCTTTCAACCTTCAGCTGTCCTGAAACTAGCAGCCTGGTCCTTCTCTCAGATAGTGACTATTGGTTTCCATCTGTTGAACATCAAGTCATTCCAAGGTAAATAGCCTGAAGGTCTTAGGGGTGTAATCCTTTTCCTTGGTGTCCAGCTTAGGTGGTAGCCTATGGCTAATCGTGAATAAATGGATACGTTTTCTCAGCAGGTGGCACATGGTAGACTTTCATTTCCTATTCCAGATATGAATTCTCACAAATAGCAGCCCAGAGCACATTATTCCTGGGGGCTGGGACAGTAGACGTTGGCTGCTGTTGACCTCACTGTCCACTAAGGCACCTCCTTCTGCCTGACATCTCTACCCTAAACATGTGCAATGCAGTCACCACGGCGCTAAGCCACACTTTGGGATCCGTGGAGATTCCGGTTCATGCCTCCACCGTGGTGTCCATGACCCTCCACTAACCAGCTGATAGCTCATGGCTTGACAGTGGACAGTGCCCAGGAAGATTTCAAAAAAGTACTCACGCTAGGAGTAATCCACCCAGTAAATCTGTGCGGGATCTCCCATCTCTAAGAACAAGGATTCTCTGGCTCTGCACAGATGCAGAGTTCCAGATAACTCAGCTCAGGAATGGACCAGGGCTGAGGTCTGACTCCTGTCATTGCATACATGCTCAACGCATCATTCTTGTCCCTTTCTGCATTGGTTCTGGAAGTCCTCTTTCATGAGTTTTGGTTTTTGTTTTGTTTTGTTTTGTTTGTCTTTTCTGAGACACGGTCTTGCTATGCAGCTCAGGCTGGCCTTGAGTGCACTTTCGTAGCCCAGGCTAGTCTCGAACTCGCATCGATCCTCCTGCCTCAGCCTCCCGAGTGCTGGGATTACAGGCGTGCACCACTACACCCAGCCTCATGAGTATCTTTACAAGGTGCTGTAGTCAGTATGTGCAAGAGAAACACATTTCATGCAGGACACAGAACTTTATAAGATTAGGTGACAATGTCCCCCCTCAGAGTGAAGTGTTGAAGAGTACAATAGACCTAGCCACATGGTTGAGACTGGAAAAATCCAGCCAAAGGCCTGGGGCCCTCAGCAATGTCCCTCATAAGTCTGCATTGGAGACCAAGGCATCTATGATGGAAGACGATGCAGGGCCTGTGCAGAAAGCTGAGGGGTCGACACTGGAGAGCAGGGAGCCTGTGTAGGTAGCTGGAAGACGGTGCTGGAAACTGAAGGAAGAATCTTGTCTGAGAAGCAGGAGACATTGCTCCATGTTCAAGACAAAGACAGAGAGAAGTCTGGATAATTTTACACATGGAATAAAAATCAGCAGCAACAAGGCCCTTCCAAGGGACAACAGTGTGAAATCCTCCCCTCTTATACTGTCTTCCTTTTATACCATTCCAACAATAAGCCAACTTAAGTGGGTCTCCCATACCCAGAACCATGCCAGCCCAACTCAGCAGAGCATCCCCATGTGCTTTGACAATTAGTTAATTAGCAATGAGGTATAACCACATTTTCATGAATGTTGTTACCCAGATCCATCACGCAGGAAAGCAGACTTGGAAAAACATCACACTGTGTCCTTGTCCACCTTACTCACCAGATCTGACACCATGAGACTTCTGGCTCCTTCCCAGAGTCAAAGTGACTGGTAAAGGTTAGTGTATTGAATCAGTCCAGTACAGCAACAGCGTATCGAAAAACTCATGAGAGAGGACTTCCAGAAGTGCTTCAGAAAGCAACAAGAACCATGGGACAAGTGTGTTCGCAACAAAGGGGAGCATTTTGAAGGGGATTTGTGGCAATATGTCTTACAGGGCAAAATCTTTTTCAATTTAAGTATACACCATATTTTCCAATCAGACCTAGAATGTAACCGCAATTGGACAGGCAGCAGATATACTTACCTGGTACATGTGGCACAGAGCTAAGCTGCCTCCAGTTTGGCTTTAATAACATTCAAAGGAGAACAACCAGTCTGCAAAGACACACTTCTGAAAATGGAAAAAGAAGTCTTTAGATAATTTCAAAGATTTCACCCTCTTTTTTTATTTTTATTTTTGTCTTTTTGAGACAGGGTCTCACTATGAAGCTCAGGGCTGGTCTCAAACTTGCAAAGATCCTCCTGCCCCTACCTCCCAAGTGCTGAGACTACAGGCATGGGCCACCACACCCAGTATTACCATGTTCTTTTTAAATTCCTTTTTCAAAAGAAACAAGAAAGGTTACATTTTCAAAATTCTTTTTATTTTTTTTTATTTTAGGAAAGGGTCTATAGGGTGTTCAGGGTCTCACTACTAGAATGTACTCATAGTGATCCCCCTGCTTATAGCCTCCCAAGATCTGGGATTACAGGTGAGTGCCACCACACCCAATCTCAATTGTCACGCTCCCAGGCGCAGGGTCGGCACAGCAGACCCGGGCATTGAACTCCCAGCCCCTGTGCCTGCTTGCAGGCACTTTAATCAACCAAGCTATTTGGCCAGCCCTCAAAATTCATTTTTAACCTTTGTCAGAGCCAGTTCTAAGCCTTTGGTCTACCGAGCTGCAAGCTTGCCAGTGGTGACTGGTGCAGCTCCTATGGTGAGGTCACAGGGACTGGATTTTGGTTTGTTAGCAAACCCTTTCTTGTGCTGATTTTGCTAAGCTTTGTTGTAATGCTGGGCAGACCCATGGGATGAGAAAGCTGATGTGGAGCCATGAGTCCAAAGATCAGAAGGAACCTGATCCTGCCAAAAGCTAGAACAGGATGGACTCTTCCCCAGGGAGGTATCAGACAAGACCCCAGGCCTGGCCCAAGTGAGGACTCCAGCTCTCTGAACAGTGAAGTCCAGCACCCAGCTTGGCATGCAAGGGGCCTCCATTCAGCGCAGGTAAGGAGCCGGGTGAGTGCTCCTGGAAGCTGAGAAATCTGCAACGATTGGTGGTGATCACCCATTTTCTGTTGCTTTAATGGAAGACCTGAGGCTGGACAAATGGCAAAAAAAAAAAAAAAAGGAGGCTAATACAGCTCCCAGTTCCACATGCTAGGCATCCAGGAATGGATGGCACACCTCCTAGATGCCGACTGAGGGTCCCACGCTGTGATACCTTAGACAGAAGAAAGGAAGCAGGTATGACGGAGGCACTCATGCTCCCTAGAGAGCAAGTAGAGACCTCAGCCTTCCTTTACAACTAGCCACTCCCATGGGGACTGACCCAGTCTGCAAAGCAGGACGTGACCACTCACAACAGCATTGCCAGGATCCCACGGCCTATAGAGCCTAGGACCCCACAGCCTGTAGAGCCTGGGACCCCATGGCCTATGGAGCCCTCCTTCCAACACCACTACAAGGGAAACTGGGTGTCAGGAGACGTGGCAGTGGGGGCAAACCATACTTCCAAAGCTTAGGAGACTGAGGTAGATTTCAGCACCGGAAGTGGGGTCCTGCCATGGTGGGTCATTAAAATGTGGAGCACAGCTCTGGAGGCACAGCAGTAATGATCAGAAATGATGAATTTGGAGCAGCTGGACAGAACAGCCCAAGCAGACTGGTTGATAAAAAAAATCTGGACACTGAGGAAGTTGCCAGGTATGTTGTCTCCACCAGGGAGGCAGGATGCGCAGCAATGCTGTCGTCTGCCGCTCTGTAGAAAGCACCACCTGCATCTGATGGATCAGGTCACCCTGAGCAGACTTCCAAGCAGGAGACTGAAGGGACCACGGGTGAGACAAAAGATGTCTACTGCCTGTCTCCAGGAAGGGGTGGTGCTCACTCACTCTCTGCCCCAGGCTGGATGAGGCTCGGATCAAGAAGGGCGAGGGAAGGGTTAGGCAGCTCTTAGATCCCACCTGGCTGGATCTGAGGGATCGTAGGGTGCTGCCTGGGTGCTCTGCTGGGCCAACCCTCTCAGTCACTCTCCCCTGCACCTCCCTGGGCCCAGCTTTGCAGCTCTGTGCCCAGCTGACCCAGGACAGGGGTCCCTCAGCCTAAGATGGCAAGATGCACTTTGGAAGCTGCCAATGAATATTATGCCTCCAGGCCCCTGACATACACAGGACATTAGCATTGACTAAATGCTTCCTATCAACTTGAGATTCTAGCACATTTTCCTCTATTGCTTTATTAATAGAGTGAGCTCCATGAGGATATATTCTGCATCAGTCTCCTTTATAAAGTGTGATTTTCCTATAACTTTATATATATATATATATATATATATATATGTATATATATGTATATATATATATATATATTAGAATTTTTTATTTTATTTTATTTTTTTTCTTGTTTAAGAACTTTTGTTTGTTCATTTATTTATTTTTGTGGTCAGCTCAGCCTGCCCTGAGGGCAGGGCTGGCACAGCATGTGATGCCGGGGATCAAACCTCGGTCCCTGTAGCCGCCTAAGCTTTCCCTTTTTCGTTTTTTTAAAAATTTATTTATTTTTTTCTTGTTTCAGAACTTTTGTTTGTTTGTTTCTTTTTATGGCTGGCTCAGCCTGCCCTGAGATCAGGGCTGGCACAGCATGCAGTGCCGGGGATCGAACCGCGATCCCTGAAGCTGCCTGCAGGCGCTTTAGACCACTGAGCCATCCTGCCAGGCCGCCTAAGCTTTCCTAAGCAGGTGCTTTAGACCACTGAGCCATCCTGCCAGGCCAACTTTATATTTTTAATTAAACAAGAAATAGTTTATCTGTCACTAGTTGTTTCAGTGAACAAGTACCTGGGTTTTGTTTGTTTGTTTGTTTGTTTGTTTTTCAGCATGATTGCTTTTCTGGTTTCTGATTCACTAATTTCTTCTATTTTATCTTCTCTAGCCTTATCCTTTGATTTGTTAGGAGTTTTGTTGATCTTCTAGAGTTTTCTACCATCTTGAATAGAATTCTCAAAAATTTCTTCTTCTTTTTTTTTTTTTTTTTTATCTTGTATACTAATTAAAGTGCTACACTGATGTAGTGGTCCACACTCATAATCTCAGCCCTTCAGGGAGCTGAGGCAGAAAGATCAGAAGTTCAGGCCCAGGCTCAAGAACTCTGACTCAGCAAGGCGGTGTCTAAAAATACAGAATCCAAGCAGAGCATGTAACTCGGTGTGAAAACATTGGACTCCATCCCCAGTACTGAAACAAATAACAGTGCTGATAACAGGGATGGTGGTAAGGCTGTTTGCTTCCCACGTGCTAGAATTTGCTAATGGAGGATTTCTTTGTGATTTAATGTGTGGTTTATTTCTGCAACTGCCGCATGGGTGTCTAACTAAAATCACAGATGTTTGGATTAAGATGGACATTGTGGTTTATCCAGCATACACAAGCAGAACTACCTTGTTAATTATCAATATTTTTGCTTTTATTTTGAAAGAGTTCAAAATCCCAGAGAAACTACAGAGATAGGACCAACATAAGCCACCAGGATTTATGTGTGCGTGCGTGCGTGCGCGTGCACGTGTGTGGGTGTTCAGGGTCTCACTACTAGAATGTACTCATAGTGATCCACCTGTTTACAGCCTCACAAGAGCTGGGATTTCAGGCGCATGCCACCATGCCCAGTCTCAATTGCTGTCTCAGCACACTGCTGGAGAGGGACCAGCATGGCAGGCCTGGGAATGGAACCCCCGGACCTTGTACCTGTTTGCAGGTGCTTTGATTCGCTGAGCTATTTGGCCAGCCCTAGCCACCAGGAATTTTACTAGCTACTTGCACTTTGCCATTTTGCTCATGTGTGTGCTCGCGCACACGCGTGTATGTGTGTGTGTGTGTGTGAAGTATACCTGCTTGTGCATACACATGTGCACATGAATGCATTACGTGAATGCCTGACTGTGTGTGCATGGCTGCTTGTGTGAGCCATTCAAAGGGAATCCCTAGATTTTCAGGGTGCACCCCACCATGGAGGCACACCTTTGGCTCGCATGTGGTTTTAGGTTAACAGGGGAATGTATTCAGTTATGTAGCTTAATTGTTCTATATTTTACTTCAAACTTTTCTTTCTTTATGCGTTCACCTGTGCACTTAAAGTTGAGAGATATAAAGAACAAGCTGTTAATAGTTGAAATCTGGGGGCCCGGCAGGATGGCTTAGTGGCCTAAAGCGCCTGCTTAGGAGGGCTTGGGCGACTGCAGGGACCGCAGTTCGATCCCCAGCACCACATGCTGCGCCATCCTGGCCCTCAGGGCAGGCTGGCCTGGCCATACAAATAAATAAATAAGAAAACAAACAAAAGTTCCGAAACAAGAAATAAAATAAAATTAAATTTAAATTTAAAAAAAATAGTTGAAATCTGTGTGGAGTGAGATTATAGAAGTACCTTGAACTTATACTGGGGCCAAGGAGATGGCTCAATGGACTAAGTGCCTTCATAGACAAGCACAGGGACCAGGGTTCAATCCCCAGCCCCACATGCCATGCTGGCCCTGTCCCCAGGCATACTGAGCTGGCCACCATCTGAGTGTGGTGGTGCACACCTGTAATCCCAGTGCTGGGGAGGCTGAAAACAGGTGGATCACTACAAGTCCCACCTGTGGAGTGAGACCCTGTGCCAAATACATTTTTTTTAATTTATGCTTTATGCTTTAATTACTTTCAGTAAGCATTTAATTTTCTTCTAATTAATAGCAAAACTATTACTCTATGAATGCTTAAAGAAAAAAACAAAACAAAACAAAAAAAAGCAACAGAAAATCAGGGGCTGCAGCTCAGCCGCAGAGCACTTACTTCACAAGCAGGAGGCCTGGCTTCCATCCCTAGAGCTGCCCAGAAACAAAAAAGCAATGGAGGAATATGTGCCCTTAGGGGAGGATATTATTTCCTTTTTCAGTCACTAGAATTACACTCCAGCCTTTTCCCCTGCTGCCTTGACTCCTCACTGGTGACAAACTAAAGACATGCACATTGTTTCTCTTCTATGAGAAACCTACAATATAAATAAAGAGTAAGATAAAAGAAAGATAATAGAAGGAGCCAGGGAGATAGCTCTGTGGCACAAGTGCCTGCCTGGCAAGTGCAAGGTCGTGAGTTTGAACCCTAGTCCAGAAAGAAAGAAAGAAAGAAAGAAAGAAAGAAAGAAAGAAAGATAATAGGAAATAGATGGATCTTTTGCAAATGGGAAGGGAACCAAGAGCTGGCAAGAGGAAGGCAGGGGAAGCCAGGTCAAGGATAAAGAAAGAAGGTCCATTCCACATATGAACCAGACACCCAGGGAATGTGGTCATCATGTCCTGCAAACATGGACTCATAGAAACAAAAATTTCATTTTATCTTATTTTTAACCTTTGTTTATTTAATACAGAGTCTCCTTAGGCAGCTCAGGCTCACAGTGATCTGTGTCAGCCCCCTCCCCCAGTGCTGGGATTACAGGGGAACACCACCACATCCAGTTTTGGTGGCCAACATGGCACAGCCAGGGTTCTCAGGCTGGCACAGCATGCGGTGCCAGGGATCAACCTTGGGTCTTTGTGCTTGCCAGGCAGGTGCTTAGACTGCCAAGCTATCTCCCCAGCCCAAAAATGTCAAAAGATTTAAAAGAGAAATAGAAAAATCTGTTTTAAAACAATCAGTAAAATGCAATACCATACGAGGAAATGAAGCCGGGTGTGGTGGCGCACGCCTGTAATCCCAGCACTTGGGAGGCTGAGGCAGGAGGATTGGTGTGAGTTCAAAACCAGCCTGGGCTACAAAAGTGAGCTCAAGACCAGCCTGAACTGCATAGTGAGACCCTGTCTCAAAAAGAAAAAAGAAAAAAAGAAAGAATGAAAGAAAAGAAAAGAAACCATTAAAGGAAATGAAAGAAAAGATCTGAAAAGAAAAATGTTTCCCACCATCTTGTCAAACAAGATTAAACAGAGCATCGAAAGAAAGAAAGAGGGGCGGTCCAGTGGGATGGCTCAGTGGTCTAACGCGCCTGCTTGGGAAAGCTTGGGCAGCTTCAGGGACCGCAGTTTGATCCCTGGCACCACATCCTGCGCCAGCCCTGCCCTCGGGGCGGGCTGAGCCAGCCATAAATATGAGTGAATAAACAAATAAAGGTTCTGAAACAAGAAAAAAATAAATAAATAAAATAAAAAATTATTAAAAAAAAAAAAAAAGAAAGAAAGAAAGAGGGGCCTGGGGAGATAGCTCCATGGTACAAGTGCCTGCCTGGCAAGTTCAAGTTCATGAGTTTGAACCCTGGTCCCGCAAAAAAAAGAAAGAAAGAAAGGAAGAAAGAAAGAAAGAAAGAAAAGATAAATCTGAGCTCCGGCTGGTGAGTGGTAAGTTCTCAGCTATGTAAAATGTGTGCCGCTCTGGGCCCGATGGAATAATTCACACAAGAAGCTAAAGACCATGATATGTATTTCTAAAAGAATACGGCGATAATCACGAGCTAAACCAAAATCATTTATGTACTACAAAGGCATTACTCGCTTATCAGCTTCTGATTCATTTACTTTGGAAATTTGCTTATGCCTCTGTTAAAGCGGCGCTGGCCCATCAACCGGCTCATCTTTACGAGAATGCACACAGGCTCCCGTGTCATATTGATTTCTCAATGTGTCATTATGGTTAAGTTATTCTCCACCAAACAATGCTAATATTCTGAAATAATAATAGATGTCAGCCCTGCAGGAGTATTAGCTTCCAACACGGGGCTGCCTTTGCATGTTAAGAATTACTACAGCCTGCCAGGAGTCTCTCTTTAGCTTGACTCGCCACCCACTTCTCCCGCTCAGGCTCTGTTGTCAGCCAGATGACATCCAAATAATTCTGCAGCGGGGCTGCATTTTGGAGAAGTCAGATGAGACAACTTGTGGTCTTCATGTAGGGAGATGACCATTCTAGCTGCTGGAAGCAACAAAAAGTGAAGGTACACACAGCTGTAGGTACCCCAACACTGCTGCAGGCAGTGCCCTGGAGTTCATTCCTCACAGGCCACTCTTGTCATCCCCTCCTCTGGGAGGAACGTCACATGGCAAAGGTCTTTCTTGGTAACACAGCCCCTGTGTATTTGCAGTAGTCTGTGGACTGTGAACTGCACAGTTCAACCCACAATTCAGCTGGGCTGTGAAGTCACCAGGCCACCACTTGAGCCACCCAGGTGAATGTGTCCTGTGGCCCTGCTCCCTTGCCGGCCCCTGGGATGGGGAGATTAGTGAGTGTTGCAGCTGCTGCTTGATTTCCACCTGAAGGGCCACCGGATGTTGGCACTGTGGAGACTATGCTCTCGTGCCTGGCTCTCTGTACCATGAGGTCCCATTTGAGAACATGGGTGTCACCGTGGAAATAACACGGTGCCTTTGCCTGCAGCAACTCAGTCCAGGCGAATCATGCCTGGCAGGAATTGCATGGAAAAGGGACCACCGTACCCCAGAAGCCAGAGGTTCAGCCACAGTGCAGTTGTCCCTGGGCTGGGGTGTTGCTTCAGAGCTCAGCTGCATACCTAGCAAGAAGCGCCTCGAGTGCACTGCCACCCTCAGGAGCTGTGTGGACACAACAGGTGGCCCAGGGTCTCAAACTGGCTGCTTCTGGGTCTCTCACACCTGTGAAGTACACAGCACACACTTGGCTCTTAGCTCGTAATAGCAAACAGGACTCATGGTTAAACACAGGGAGGCTGGGCTCTATCTACTGTCTCAGGGGAAAGATGACAGGAGCCAGAGCTGAAAATAAACACATGGGTCTTGGGGCCGTAGGGTTCAGGCAGTCAGCAGTGATGGCTCTTGAACTCATCATCAATACCCTCATGAATTTTCTCCCCACTTCTACCACAGATCTGAGTTATTTGGATCAAAAAATAGTGTCCCAAAATCTTAACACGGGGAAAGAGAGCCACCCCACTCACTTTGTAGCACAACTGGCAAGGTGCTACCTCTGCATGCCTGTGAGGCTGGAACCTGGCCTCCAGGGAAGCAAGCAGCCCTGCGCCTAGCCTGCAATGGGCATGCACACTTCTGACTTTGGAGCATCTAATCTCAGGCACAGGTCTTACTCAAGATAACCCTCTAGGGACAGGCACAGGTAGACACACATGCATGTACACATGCAATGCACACACACACACATTTACACACACACACTCCTATTAGTAAAGGCTTGGGAGAGCAGCTGTGAGTTAAATGAACTCAAAGCAAACAACTGCATCGATCCCCACAGGCCACTCGGCAGGGAATTCCCATCGCCCACTCCTGGTGTCCCTGAGGCTGCTCTGTCCTAAAGTTTGTCCCGGAACCTGCTTCCAGGTGAGCCCACATTCCCTCCCACCCTCCCCTGTTCCCACAGCCCACTCAAAGATCAGTGTGACCTTCTCAGGTCCCCTTCTGCACCACAGCCCATGCCCAGTGCCCCCTCTACCCCACACCCTGTCATTAGGATCCCACACAAGGACACTTTTTCCACCTCAGCTTTAGCCTACTGGGGTCTTTGCTCACCACCAACTAGCCCCTAAAACCCTGTTCTCTTCCAGAGGACCCACAAGCCAGGCGTGATGGTATTTGCCTGTAATCTTAACACTTAGGAGGTTGAAGCAAGAAGACTGTGTTGAGTTCAATTCAGCCTTGGCTACATAGTCAATTCAAGATCAGCCTGAGCTACATAGTGAGACCCTGTCTCAAATATATGCAATAGCTGGGCTGTCTCAGAGCCAGTGCCCAGACTGGGAAGTAGAAACTGCCTCTCCCTGCCCGTCTCTGTGGTAGGGGGAGGGGGCCTTATGAGTGCTGCTCTGGCAACAGAGTCGCTACAGGGAAGAGGAAAGGCTGCTTTTCACACGCAAGGAGGAGACTGACAGAGCACTCCAAGGTTGGCAGCCCTCTCTCCAGGCTGCAGGTGGAACCCATGCTCATGCGCGGAGCCCTAGGTTCCATCCCTAACAATGACAAAGCTTCCACTTCCTGCAGAAACCAGGTTGTTGAGGTTTTTGTGCCAGGAGTTGAAGAGAGACCTCCACACTGCATTCCCAGCCCAGCCCACCCTTTCTTATAAGAAAGGAGTCTTGCTAAGTTTCTAAGTCTCCCTGGCTGAGTTTGAACTTGTGACCTGCCCTGCCTTGGCATCCCCAAGCGCTGGGATTACTTGTGGGTACCCCCACACCTACCAAGAACCACAGTATGGACAGCAGGTGGATCCAGAGACAAATGTCCTAGACTGGCCGGATATATAAAAACAATGAACTAAATCTTGTAATCCAGTGGTTTCTTCTTTAGGAAGCTATTCTAGATGAATACTTTTCTAGAATCCAAGAATCAAGTACAGTCTTTACTGGGGTGAAAATTTGGTAACACCTTCATGTCCATCACTGGAGTTAAAGAAATTGTGCTGCATTCATATGGGAAAGATCACGCAGCCATTTAGAAGGGTGGAGAGGAGACATGCCAACGTCTTCAAGATGAAATCAGCAGACTGGGTCTGAAGTTCAGTGGTGGGGCAACCACTCGCCCGTCTTGAGGCCCTGAGTTCAATGACCAGGAGAAGGAAAGGAGGAAGGAAGAAACTAAATGAGCCAATAACTTCAGAGCAACACATACTAAATGGTTCTGCTGCCCTTCATATGCATTCTCCATATACATTGTGTGTGAAGAGATGTCTGTACTGTGATGTACATGTAGGTCAGTGCTACCCCTGGAGTTTTATGCAAGCTAGAAAACTCATCCTTTTTCAAATCACTTTATTTCCATCTACTGGGAAATGTCCTACATGAGCACATCTTTTTCAGGAATCTAAAAATAAAGACGAATTTCCTCCTAGGACTATTTGGAAAAGGATCTCCTAAGGGGCAGCCTGTCTCCTGCAGATCATGAAGTAACGGGAATAGAACCTGTCAGAACCCCACCAATCCTCAGTAGGCCACTTCTTAGAGAAAGTTGACAGGTGACGCATTGCCAGACTTGCTTCTGTCAGAGATAAAGTGTCCACTTCTCTACATCAGGAAAGAAATGTAGGCTGGACACTGGAACCATCACATTTATGTTCAAAAACTCTCCTAACTCCAGAGATTGCAAGATACTAGATGATTCCTTCAACACATCCCTAGTCACTGCGGAGGACTGTACACAGGACACTCTAGAACCACTTCCATCATCAGGCTGAAACAAAACAATTCCATTAGCTCTAAATTAACATGAGCATTATCACCACAAAACATCATTCCTCAAGCTTTCATTGTACCTGAAATTCTTACTCATCAACTGATACCAATTAAAAGACAATAAAATGAACATTTGATCTCAAAGCTCATTCTAGTAATTACTTGCAGTTTCAATTGAAAAAAGAAAACGTTATTCAAAGGGCTGAACACATGAAGTGGGAGTTGATGAGAAGCGAATCCGTGTGTGGTTCTGAAGACTCAGGATTCATAACTCTCAGGCCGGTTCTGTCCCTCCCTCATTTGAACCTCATTCTTTGCAACCTGAGATGCTTCAGACATCATGTACCAAATCAGCATTAACTGCCACCAAGGACAAGCCACAGGGACAGTTCTGAATATTTATCGCCCTTGGCTGCTGGAACACTATGTCGCCTACGTGTGCTTCAAGCTGTCTCTGAATGAATTCCTTTCGTTTTACCTCCCCATGGCACGGATCAGGAGCCACGTTCCCTTCCTGCTCATCATCTTTTATGTAGTCCTCAAAATTGTCAGCCTCCCTTCCTTCTATAGAAAAGAGCAGTGTTGAAGACATCCTCAAGAGCACACAGGGTACAGCCATCTACACAGCCCTCTACAGCAAGAGCAGCAGTGACTGCTGTCGGCCCACAATGAATAGTACTGGACGTTCGCCTGGACAAGTGGTTCCTGCAAAGCCCCAGAGCCGGCCTGCATATGCATCCCCTGGGGCCCATCAATATTGATGCTGTGTCTACAGTGTACCACCTGCAGCCAGCCTTTCTTTTCCCCTCTGGCCCAGCACAGGTAAACCTGCTGTGCACGTAAGTGTGAGGTTTCCAGAGTTCAACCCTGAATACCTGACATGGAAATCATCCGTTCCTGCCCCAGGGCCACCAGCAAGTCTGAGTTTGTGGCCGGAGCTTTTTCTGTGTGAAAACCTTGGCCCTGTACTTAAATGATCTTCTGGTTCTACAGGCTTGGGCCCAGGAAAAAGGTGTGTCCAACATCTGGCTGCAAACAACTCCAGCTCTGACAATGAAGTAGTATTTCCCCACCATGGAAACATGTGCTCCCAAGAATAAACAAATCCTGAATGCTATCTGTAAGAGCTCCATCTGCTGGTTCCCAGATAATGTTACAGATCTGACAGGTGGCCATCGATCATATTGATCCAACAATAAATGGTGCTTTGTCATGGAAGTTTTGTTGTCCTTTCTTTCTTTCTTTCTTTCTTTCTTTCTTTCTTTCTTTCTTTTTTCTTTCTTTCTTTCTTTCTCAATTCATCTAGAACTGCTCTGGCCCCAGACCCCAACCAGCATACATGCAGTAACTGGGAGTGCTAATGTGGAGAAGGGGTTGTTCCAGAAGACAACCTAGCTAAAGAGGGACTCTCCAAAGCAAAGGGTGCTGTAAAGCCACAGTATGGGCCCTACCATCCTTCTTTGTGACATTTGACCAAAGGCCTTCCTATTCCATTCCTACGGTTTCCCTCCCCAAAGATGGAAGCTGTGACATTTGAATCTTGGAGCCAAGCAATCTTGAGAGGGTTACAATAATGAGTCCAGGTGCAGTGCACGGCAAGCTCCAGAATGTCAGGAGGACCATGAAGACAGAGGCATTATCATCACACCACAATCTGTCCTGAAGGTTATTAGTCAGCTCCAAATCTCCCATTAATTCAGTGAAAATTAGATGTCTGGGAGATGCATAGAGTTAGATGTCACTAAAACCTGGGTTTGGACAGAAAAGAAGGAAGGCAGAGCACATAGCTGTCTTGTCAGCAGGCACCACAACTCCAGGCGACTTTCTTGCCTTTCCTCCACTATTTGGTATACATGCACATGCTTGTCTTCCCAACAGGAGTTGTGATAGCATGTTGCCACTATGACAAATACATGGGGAAAAATCGACTTACAGAGCAAAAGGGTTTCAGACCATGAGGAGGCAAAGCCATAGCTATTAGGCCTTTGCTGGGGGTGTTGGATGGTAATAGTGGGGAGCATAGGATAGAGAAAAGCTACTCACCTAATGATCTGGCAGTGAAATAACAAAAGAAAGAAAGAGGGGGGCTGAGGAGATAGCTCCATGGCCCAGTGCCTGCTTGGCAAGTGTAAGGTCATGAGTTTGAACCCCGGTCCTGCAGAAAGAAAGAAAGAAAGAAAGAAAGAAAGAAAGAAAGAAAGAAAGAAAGAAAGAAAGAAAGAAAGAAAGAAAGAAGAAAGAGAGAGAGAGAGAGAGAGAGAGAGAGAGAGAGGAATGAGTAAGGTCACACTGCCCTCTTTAAGGCCATGCCTCCAATGACCTGAAAACCTCTTGTTAGGCCCTGCCTCTTACAGGGCCCACTTCTCAAATGCACCACTGTGGGAATAAGCCCTCGACACACAGTCTTTGTGACACTTCACAATCCAAACTTGTCGAGCCTCCTGTTCTAAACCAGTATGTTCCTCCAAAGCCATAGGTCCCTAAATGCACAGGAACATCACACCACACTCCCAAATCCAAGGTCTCTGCAGTCAGAAGCGGGCACTAGAGCTGGGCACTGGGCAACACAAGATGTGGTGTAGTAGCTGTGGTCCTCCTCACTCCTTATCGTCCTGACCCTAAGCCACCCAGAGTGTGGGATAAACTATGTTCCTAGAAAGATAAATACTAGGGTGCTAATTGCTAGACCTCGGGATATGTCCTTATTTGGAGGTGGTGTCTTTACAGGGATAATCAAGGCCAAGTGAACACATCAGCAGTCCTGTGTTTAGCCTGCAGGACCGTGGTACCTCTGTATCTTAAAGCTGAGAGGCTAGGATGTCACATGGAGGGACAGCACCTGCCTCATATGAACGAGGCTCTGGCTTTGTGTCCCAACACTACAAAAATGGGGGCAGAGATTCAGAAACAGGGACCACCCTCGGCAGAGGGACAGTGATGAGAAAAGACCTGGGAGGGGGCAGACAGTGTGCCAGGGAGAGGTCTGCAGGATGGATGGATGGATGCCTCACTGCCCTTGGAGGGAGCTGGCCAGCTACCACCTTGGTTCTGAGTTTCCAGCATCCACTGCTGTGGCAATGCATGCTCCCATGTTTAAACCACTGCTTGTAGTACTCGTTACTGGTGCTCTAGCAGCCTATACACCAAGTAAACACACAGCCCAGGGGAAAATGCTTAGCTTATGAATTGAATGACTGAATTATTTCAGAAGGAACAAGACCAGCATCATTCCAGCTCCTCGGTGATAGGCAGAACGGTCACCCTACCTCCTCTTATATAAAATCCACATGATATTGAAAGTTCAGATGCAGGATATAGGGCTGTGGATGTAGCTCAGTAGTAGAGCAGTTGCCTCACATGGGCAAGGCCCTGGGTGCCACTCATCTCCACTGAAGGGAGGGAGGGAGGAAAGGAGAGAGGGAGGGAAAGAGGGAGGGAGGGAGAGAAACAATTTTAAATCTTAGAACCAACAAGGTTCACAAATTCACTGATGATCTTCAAACTGACAAGAGGGGGGAAAAAGCAACCATTTATTCATCACCAACCCCTATCAAATTCACTTCTATGATGCCTTCCATTGAAATTGAAAACTGTCAAAAAGTCACTGAGATTTATGATGAGGTTTCTCTCCCCCACAGTAGCCTCAGCTCCAGTTAGGATTTGACAACCACAATCTAGATGACAATTTTGTGATTAGGTCCAGGTGTAATTTTCTCTCCCTCTACTGCCATCATGGCCCCACCCTTACTGTTTGCTTTAGCGTGATATCAGCCATGATACTTCTTCCTCAAAAGATCACTTAGAGCTAAACTCTCCCAGGGTCAGATAAACATGAACCTGAAGGAAACCCTATTGGGCTCTGCAGGAACTCAGTGCTTGGCTGTGACCAGCTTCTTCCCCTCATCATAGCTCCCAGACATGGAGAATGTGGTCTTGTCCACTCCCTACCTTTGTTCTCCTATTCCTAATACACTAGGAGTTGGTGACCATGGATCTATAATGACCAGAGAAAGTGCTAATCTCTTGTCTTTCTTTATCTAAGGGTCAAGATATAAGCCATTAGGGCAAGAATAGCCACACAGCTTCCAAGAAAACCCAGGTTATCACCTCTTCTGTTTGGGAAATTCTCAACCAAGCTGTCTTTCCTTGACACATCCTTCATTAGGGGAATTTAGAGCCCCCAAGTGTCCATGGATGAAGGAGTGAGTAGCACCGACTGGTCCTGGTAATAAGGAATAAGGAATTGGCCCTGGTGAACCCACTGGAGTAAGAGATAGTCACAGCCACCCGTAGACTACCAGAAACAGGCCTGACCACTTGCATGTTAGAGGAGACAAACTCTCCAGCCATCACCAAGGAACCAGGATGACTTCGAATGATGCACTTCCAGGGCTGGGGATGCAGCTCCATGATGGTGTATGCACTTAGCAGGCCTATGGCCCTGGAAGCCACCTCCAGCACACACACAGGTGCATGAACACATGGTATTCTACTAAATCAGTGATACTGGAAAATGACATAGTTTTCCATTTTAGACTTCCAGAAACTTCTCCCACGCATTCGTCCTGAGCAGCAAAAAATGATCCATGAGTCAATCACCTACTTCATCCCAAATGACAGCATCCCTCACTGCCACCAACAGAATAAGCCCAGAAGAGCCCAGGAACAAAGGCAAAAGAACAGGACCACAGAAGGAAAGCCACACACTGGGGAGGGAAGAGCAGGCTCTGGACCATGGATGTTAACAGCCATGAAATAGGTGGTTCAGAGCCACACAGTGTCAAAGTACACTGCGAGACCACTCACCCTTATTGTGCCTTACTAATCACTCACTAATTCTCAAGGGTGATCCAGGGTCACCACCCTCACTGAATGATTTGGCTCCAGAGAAGCAGATGACATCGAACCCATGCGGCGTTTCTCCCGCATCTGGGAGGCATCATATCACCCTGACTCTAGGCCTGGCATCCAGTTGATGACTGGGGTGTTTATGAGGCTAGAGGAACAAGGCAAACACCACCAGGAAAAAGCCACTGGATGAACCTAGAATGTGGGTTTTCCACAAATGTCCATGGTTCTCCAGCATTAGGAAAGAATGCAAGAGGGAGACAGAAGAGAGAGGATAAGAGGAAGGACTGTTGGAAACCAAAAGAGTAGGGACATAAAAATATCTTTTACACTATGACTGTGGAATATTGGACTATGTATAAAACTACTTCCTCTGAGTTCAATGAGAAGAAATTTTTTAAAGATTTTTTAAAATTTATTTCTCTTAAACCTTATTTATTTGTTTGTGTTATGGCTGGCTCAGCCCACCCTGGGGTGGGGGTGCGCAGCATGTGGTGCCAGGGATGGAGGAGCGGTTGCAGAGCTTGCCTTAACTTTCCTCCGCAGGCACTTTAGGCCGCTGAGCCATCTTTTGTATCAGTAATGATTAGGAAAATGATCATGTCTGAATCCTGAACTCTAAACAACTACTATGAGGACAACAGTATGCATTTTATCAATCATTGGGAATACACTACTACCATGTTTTGAAACTATGGCACTGTTCTTTCTTGTTAAAAGTAATAAAAAGTGGGCCCCACAGGATGGCTCAGTGGTCTAAAGCGCCTGCTTAGGAAAGCTTGGGTGACTGCAGGGACCGCAGTTCAATCCCTGGCACCACATGCTGCTCCAGCCCTACCCTCAGGGCAGGCTGAGCCGGCCATAAAAATAAATAAACAAAAGTTCTGAAACAAGAAAAAAAAATAAAAATAAAAAAATTCTTTAAAAAAAGTAATAAAAAGTAAGTAGATTATTAAAATGGAAAAAAGAAATTAAACTGCCAAAAAAAATCTTTTACCAGCACTATAGGAGACTGAGACAGGAAAATGGAAAGTTCTGAGCAACTTAGAGAGATCGTGTCTCAAAATTTATGTTTTTGTTTTTTGTTTTGTTTTTGTCTTTTTGAGACAGGGTCTCGCTGGACAGTTCAGGCTGGCCTTGAGCTCAGTTTTGTAGCCCAAGTTGGTCTCAAACTCTCACCGATCTTCCCACCTCAGCCTCCCGAGTGCTGGGATTACAGGCATGCACCACGACGCCTGGCTTTTTACTCGTTTTTTGTTTTTATTTTTGTTTTTGTTTTGTCATGTGTCTCAAAATTTAAAAAGAAAGGGGAGGAGCTGAGGGGGTGTAGTTCAGTATGAAGGTTCTGGGTTCCATCCCAAGTACCACAAGAAAACTTTTTTTAAAAAAATCAAACAGAGCATGTGAAACTTGAAGAGGGCTTGGATCTGAAAACAATAAAAAAAAAAAAAAAAAAAAAAAAAAAACTGGCTACAGAAATAAATTTTGTGGTAAAAAGCTAACATTTGTAAATCAAGCATTAGTATGCGGCAATCATGGTAGATTTCCTGAAGCACAGTCATGGTGATGTGATCATGTTGAAGAACCTATTCCCTGGAAGCACACACTGAGATACTCAGTGAGCAGTTTGGAGATGTCTTCAAACTTAGCTCCAAATAGTTCAACAAGAACAGAAGGCACTGAGTGTGGGAAAATACTAGCAGATGTTGGATCAGGTAGATAGTACGGGAGCAAGGTCCTGCTATTCCCTCAAACCCCCCCCCACACCCTTGAGAGCACTCAGCACCAGGACCTGGAGGAGGGCTCCTTCCAGCCCCTGCCTGCCCCAGCCCCACCCCACCTCCTGCCCTTTATTTGCTTTATTGAGATACAACTTGCACACCACACTTCACCCATTTAATAGAAATTCAGTAACTTATAGTATACTTACAGAGTTCTCAAATCATCAGCCATCCCTTAAATCAATTTGGGGGCGTTTTCTTTGACCCCCTCCATGAACTTTCACCCATGTAGCCATCACTCCCCAGCTTAGCCACTGCCCAGATCTAGGCTGCCATGATTCTCTGTTCTGTTTCCAGACGCGCTTGATATTTACTTCTGAGAGACCAACAGGAGTTGCCAAGTTTCACAGCTGCTGCCAACTCTTGAATACATTGTTCTATGCTCTGCTGTGTTTTCCCCCTCAGGTTCTCTTTGGGAGAGCAGAGGGAGTCTGTGGGTACCGTTGTATCTGGATTCTGCAGCCCAGGAGCCTGAGCAGACCATGACTTCCATCTTCTGTCTCCTGGCTCTGCTAAGGTAGACACTGAAAGGACAGAATCAGGGATGCTGATTCCAAGTGACACACCAGGGGTCAGTACATGGCACCCAAGTACAGCCAAGCCCTTTGAGGGCAGGGTCTGTAGACTGATATTGTGATCTCCAGCACCCCACTGTATAAGCTGCCAATGTGATAGATGCAGAACTTCCAGGCAGCCTCCCGTTGTCATGGATGGGGTGCTGAAGATCCTCGGTAACTCCCATCCTCATGGGACCTCAGTGGACGTCACATGTGATGCCCTTGGGCAAAGCATAAGTCAGATACCTGCTTCTTTGATTGGAGGAGACCCTTGATTTGAGGCCCAAATAGCTCTAATAAGCAAACT
The DNA here is from genome assembly GCA_004027025.1 of Myocastor coypus. NCBI lineage: Eukaryota > Metazoa > Chordata > Mammalia > Rodentia > Myocastoridae > Myocastor > Myocastor coypus. The sequence continues at coordinate 10,172 of PVJA010020508.1, read as the reverse complement.
GTGGTGGTACAGGCCCATAAGCCCAGCATTCCCTGAGGCTAAGATAGGAAAACTGCAGATTCAATCCTCACTGGGCAACGTAGAGACCTTGTCTCAAAATTTTTAAAATAGATAAGGTGCTGGGACATAGCTCAGTGTGAAAGTGCTGGGTTCAATCCCCAGCACCAAGAGAAAGAAAACAGTTTTCCATGAGAGAACCACAGAACAACCTTTTCGTGACAGTTCAGCTAAGTTCTAGGTGAGTTGAAAAACAAGCCTAGGATATAAGCTGCAGGTGATTGTTACAGACATAAATTTGCAGAACTGCTGGTTCCCACCAAGGGACTACGGAAGCATTTGCAGTGGAGGAGACGTAGGGGACCTTTGTAGAGCAAGGCTTTGCTAGGGCGAAAGCGAGCCTATGGACAGAACTATAGTGTTCTGTAACAAAAGTGGTATCAAAGACTATGGAACAAAGAGCTTCGAAGAGTCCACTTGGGGCCAAGTTTGCTCCATGCTATCAAGTTCAAGACTGGTCCTCTAGACAGGCACAGGGGAGGAAGAATGTTAAGCCATCGATGAAGTTATAATTCATTTAATTCTTGTTTTTTTCTGAAGTGGAGTCAATTGTCTGTCACTTTGTTGGTGCCTGGGTACTCGCACTATTTGTAAGCAGGGCTTCCTAAACAGGGAATCCTGGAGGGCCTCGGTGACATCCTCCTTGCCTAGTGTCTCAGATGTCACTAGAGCCACCACATCCTGACTTCCTGAGGTCCCATGTTCATCTCAGCCTCAGGAAGGAACATAGCTCTTTCCACAGGGCATGTGTTATACAAGCCCCAACCCCAAGAGGACCACAGAAGTGAAGGTCTATGTTCAAACCTGCTGCCCAGCCCTGGGCCAGTGGCCCCAGAGTTTTCACTTGGTGGTGATGAAAACCTTCTAATAGATTCCAGAGTTTGGCTTAGGACCATCAGTAATGACTTAAAATCCTAGAAGAGGGCTGGGAGAGTAATGCAGTGGCACAGGGTGGGGCTAATGATGCAAGATTTAATTCCCAGGATTGAAAAAAGAATAAAATACAGCAATCATACTCCAAGATCAACAACCCCCATAGGTCTGGGGGTGGCCCCAGATTTTTGAGCAATAGGAATGTCTGAGCAGTACTCCAAGGCAGGGAATGCAAACCCAGAGGGATAGGGGGCTTACAGGGCTCACCTGGGTGGATTCCAGCCCTGGCCCAGCCCATGGTCATCCTCCCCTTCCCTCCCAGCCCCTCTCAAAAGCATCACTTTCCACCTTAATAAAGCCACCTAAGGACCATTATCCAGTGAACACAGACCTGGAGTAACTGGTAATAGTAAAGTCAAATGTTTATGTTTTTCCCTGCGGTAGAGTAATATTTTCCATCTCCTATTTCCCTTGGCCAGACAGAAGATGCCATTCAGGGAGCTCCAGGTGTTTTGAAGATGAAAAGGAAGGTAGGGGGCCTGGTTCAGTGCTTATTAACCACAGGGACAATTGGGTTCACTTCAAGCAAGAGGGAAATAATGGCAAGGGGAGCTGATGACTCTTAATGAATTCATGTGAGGAGAGTGTGGGTGACCAGTTTGGTGATACGAAGTCCTGAGATGGCCTCTGGAAGGAAAGAAACAAAACAATTGTTTTCTATTATGACATGATATTCACTCATCTCTCCCGAAGCACACAGGGCTGGCTTGGCTTCCCGTCCACTGTCATCCTGCTTGGCTCTCAACACTTGATGATGGTTAATTTAGAGGGGACAGGCTGGGACCCCAGCCTGGCCAGGTGAAAGCTCTATTTCCTGTTTGTCCCCCACCAGGTATCTGAACCCCTCACTCTGAACCACACCTACCCTCAGGGTCCAGTTTCCCAGTCTCCTCTTTCCTGTGTCAGACCTAAAGTCCCCTATGAGCCTGGAAATTAAGCCACCTTACCAGGCCAGAGGGTGGAAAGCAGTATAGAAAAAGCCCAGCGGCTGCCTCTAATCCTGGACAGGTGGCACTTTGGCACAAGCACCTTGAAATCGCTTCCTTCCTGAGCTGCAGGGAGCCAGGTCTTTTTCCAAGACCAACGCCCCTCAATCTGGACTGGTGGGGGTGTGCACGGGGAGGAATCTGCAGCCCTGGGCCAGAGGTCTGTGACCTCCCCTGAAGTCGTGCTATCTGCCTAGGATCTCGTATCTAGTGTAAACGCGGTTTCACACATAAATAACGTGCCACATCTGGTCCTTTGGTTTTATGGCGTCTTAGCGACCGAGCAATTTCTAGATGGCGACCTTGTTAACCAGCAGCCTGGGCTACAGGGTCTGCGGCACTGATGAGGACGGCGGAGGGACGAGGGGTAGAGAGACCCAAGGTCGGGATTGCCAGAGGGGCGCTAGAAGGTAGCGCCTTGGGGGAAGGGCCCTCTGCTCGGTGGAAGCGTCCCCCCCCCCCCGTCGGCCATGTGGCAGCTGAAACAGCCATCGAAGCCCAAGTGTGTTTGCGCTCGTACCCAATTTATTACCACTGAACATATGGCCAATATTTTGACTCACGTCAGTCGGGTAAGGAAAACAAACAGAGCGCGCGCGGCGCGGGGGAGCGGCCCCCTCCGTTGGGGCTGCGCTGCAGCCGCGGGGCCGGCGCTAGGAGTCAGAGCCAGAGTGGGAAACCCGGAGCAGGCGCAGGGAGCTACAGACCGAGCTGTAAACGCTGCAGCCAGGACCCGGAGCCCAGAGGGGGAGCCCGCGGCTGGAAGCCCAGGCGACTGGCCCAGGTGAGCTCCTGCTCGGCTGAAGGTACACGGGTCCAGCGCTTGCAGCTGAAGGTGCTGTGTGGCCGCGACGGGGAGCCGGCAGCAGCCTCCCGCTGCCAAGCACTGAGTATCTGCTTACCCGTCCCTGCCTTTGCCGGAGAAAGGGACGCATTCCGGGCACTGGTCTCGCGGCCCGACTGCCGAAAGGAATCTCCCGGCACCACCGTCCACGCGGGACAAGCCAGGCTCCCGAATCCCCTGCGCGCCCCACCCCTCCTTTCCGGGGCTCCGGACCCGGGCTCGTCACCACGCCGCGGAGTTGGAAAGCAGCAGGTGGGCAGAAACGGGCGTATCCAGTCCTCTCCGGACTTCGCGGGTCACTGGGGGAGGGGACTCCACGGAAGGACAGGGCTCCTCCCCTGCTCCTCCACCCCCACCCCGTTACACCTGCAGTCGGAAAAAGTTTTACCTGCACCGAGGCCAGGTGCCCGCGCCGCACACCTTGAGGACTCCAGGCTCGGGGGGCCGGGCAGATGCAGGGGTTGAGGAGGGAGAGGCGCGGCGCCTAGGACCCGCCTGCCAGAGCGCGCGCCCCTGCAGCCTGGCCCGGAGGGCACGCGGTGGGGGAAGGGCGCAGCGGGTTAGGGGTTGGGGGCCGGGTAGGTGGAAGACTAGATAAAGACGCGCCTGGAAACGCGGCAGGACTGTCGCTGCGCGCCCGGGAGCAGGAGCGGGAGCGGGAGGCGGAGCGGGCTCCGATACCTCGCCAGCCTTCTCCCTGGCGCGGCGTTGGTGCGCGACACTGCTGGCTGCTGGCACCGCCCCCACCTCGCCGGTGAGTCCCTGTGCGCGAGGATGTTCGGGATAGGGGAGCTGCGGCCAAAGTAGAACTCCCAAGATAATATGGAGATGGCCCCAGTTGGAGAAAAGGGGTTCTTCTCTGGCGGACGGAAAGGGAGTGGTGGGGGGAGCCCGAGGACAAGTAGCAGGAGTCGAGGCCAGAGCGCCCGCCCGGCTGGAGGCTACAGAAGATGACTGCGGTTGAGGGGAAGGCCACCCAAGACTGGAGTTGGGGGTGGAGGGTCGCCTGGGCCGCACCGGAGCTGGACAGTTCTCTTTTGCGACAGTAGAGACCGCCAGAGGCTCAAAAATGAGCCCGGGGGTGAGGGTCTGCAGGAGTCCCGATCTAGGAAGGGCGCCCACTCCCCCAACACGCGCCCACGGAGGCCCATGGGGCGCCCCACGCGCGTCTCCACTTGGGTGGCACCTGAGGGTGGGAAGCGGGGGTTGCATCTAGAGCACGGTTGAGACTTTTGGTGCAACATCTGGAAAGATAACAGATACCCACGCACTCGCTCGGTGTCCTCCTGGTCCTTCCCGCCTGGACCTGAGCTCAGGCTGAGTGGCCTCCTCCGACGCGGAAGGCTGTCGCGCTGGCACGAGCCCGCCTCGACCCGTTTTGAGTGTTGGAGTGCTAACTGGCTGGGAAAGGCCGCTTGCTTTCCAAAGTCTTGTGGTAATGATTTCGTCACGTGGTGAGAAGTAAATTCAGATTAGAAAGTGCTTTCAGCCCTGGCTCCTAGAGAAACCCAAATATTCCGCGCTGATATCGCTTTTATCAGGGGCAGGTCCAGCTCGGCTGGGAGAACGTTCCTGAAGGCAACACTGACGGTGCGTAATCTCATTGTAACATATTTAATCATCAGAGCAGGGAGAACGAATAAAGCAGAGAAGGTTGCCCGGGGGGGACATGGCGTTTGGTTCCCCAATAAACCCGTGATAAAGGATTGGCTAGAGCAGGCTCCTTTGGCCTGAGGGGGGCTTAAAACCACATTTTTAAAGAAAATATTGGAGGGAGGCTGGTTCCATTTTGTAACGCGCCCTGAGCCACATTATGTGTTCAATTTAACATCCATGAAAGTTAAACGGCTTTGCTCGCCTCTTATTTTATTGGATGCATTTTCAAAGATCTCATTAAAGTGCATTTATCAAAGTCCTAACATAGGCCCTCGGGGTCTTATACACACACAATGAGGCTGACTAATAGAAAGAGAAATCCTAATTTCTATTACAATTTACATATTCAAGAGATATTTTCCTTTAGGGGAGGGAGGAGGCAGATAATCGGGAAAGTGCAAAAGCATTGTGAGAGTCACCTTATTTAGATGCCTTCCTCCAGCCCCACAGCTAACTGCTGCTGTCCTGGGGTCCTCAGCCGCAGAACCTACCTCCATGCCTTCAAAGCACTCTGCCTTTCTGGTGGGGTGGATGAGTACCCCTGGGTGGGAGACTCCCCTGAAACACACCGGGATGATCTCTGGGCTCAAAAACTTATTTACCCAGCACCTTCCTAGTGACAGTGGAGAGCGGAGACTGTCTTTCCAGAGGTAGCCCTTGCTCTGTTCTGGTATTTAAGACTTTATGGAACAGTGCGGGCCAAAGGGAGCCATGAAGCTGAGGTGGGCAGAGATTGTCTTCCCCTGATCTAGCACTCACTCTACAGTCCCCAAGTCTAGGGGTCCCTCCAGAGAGCTGCCTGGCCGAGTGTGGCCTCCCTCAGGATGCACCACCCCACACAGTTACTACACACACAGCAGAGCTTTCCAGGGACTGCTGCATATCCTCACCCTGGGCAGAAGAGGAGAATAGTAAAAGCTGGGGCTGAGTAGAGACCAGGCTGACTTTAAGTTTTCCAGGTCAGGAGAGGTCTCCAGTGGGACTGCACTGCTAGGCCACACACCTCGATTTCTTTTACTCAGGATGCCAGAGCTGACAGCCTTGCTTCCTACAGTCCAGGGCTCCCACACCGACCCCCCACCATGGGGCCCTTTGGAAGCCTGAACTCTGTAATGCGCTGTCTTTATCTCCTTGCTAAGGGACCCACATGGGCAACATTTTCCTTCTCTATTGATTTCAAGTGCATGCCATGCTCGGAGGAGCTGCCAATCTGAGATAAAATAAGCCTTTCACCTCCCACAAAACCTTTGTGTCCTGGAGTTAATCCTCGATTAAGCAGGAAGGTGCAGTGGGCTTTGTTTCAGGAATGAACGGAGGCAGCAGGCGTCAGTGCACCTTGGCGCTGAGCAGCCAACGCCAATTTTGAGGCTGTGTAGGCCTGAGCGCTCAGCTGAGGACTGGACCGGGAGCAGAGTTCCCTTCAGCCCTTTTCATTCCAAACAGGAAAACCAAGGGAAGAAAGAAATGAAGTAAAATTTAGTGTTCGCAAATAAAAGGAAGGATCTTGTACTGTTGAAAATGTGAGAAGTGCATGCTGAGGGAAATGTGGCAACTAGGGCTGCAAAGCTTTGGACTCCTCAAGGCTGCCCAATATCCTCCACCACTGCCCCAGGACATCTTCCTTAGTCTCCTCAGCCAGTTTTCAGCAACACGGGGCGGGATGGGGGGGGGGGCTGAACTCAGTGACCCTAGAGGCCTTTAGCGCCCAGTGTAGAAATGGGGGAAGGGCCGTTGTCCCCAGGCGGGAGGAGGCTCTAGTCAGGGTGTTCAGGCCTCTCTCCACCTCCCTGAAGTATCTTTGTTTCTTATCCTGTGTGCTTGGGTGTAGTCCTCGCCCCCTCGATAGGGGGCGTATGGCTCCGATGTGAGGTGTAGAGCTGGGACACTCGATGCAGCGTGTCCCATCCACCGCCCTCCCTCACCCCCATGGTCCCGGGGCACAGAAGAGGTTCCCTGTTTGAGCTACCTGGGAAGGTAAACACTGGGCCGACTTAGAGGGCCACTTGTTCTGGAGTGGGGCCACTTAAGCTGTGTACATTCACCTCCCCTCCTAGGCCTCCGCGATTGTTCAGCTCCCTAGCCCTGCACTCCGAAGGCTGCGCTGCAGCAGGGGCCGAACTCCGAACTCCTGAAAGAAAGCTGTGCTCCGGCCGCCAGGGCCAGATCCTCTTTTTCCCCTCACCCAAGATGACTGTGGCTACGCCCACCCTAAGACAAGGAGATGCACAGGGCTAGAGATTTGTAAGGAGCCTGGAGCCTCAGCTCGGAAAGCGGAGACCTGGCACCAGCCCAGCAGAGCTCCCGCGACTGTCCCGGTGCGTGTTGTTCCCAACCGTAAAGGAGGCTAGACTGGTTTCGTCCGGCTCTGGGGAGCTGGGTTTGGAACACCAACACATACCTGAACTTCCCCCCAAGTCCGCAGCACCAGGCCGAGTCACTGAGCGCGCACGAGCTCCTCGGACCAAGGCCACACAGCCTAAGCTAGGCCCAGAACCAAGTTCTCTCTTGGAGTCCGGCTCGATCCTGGCGGTGATCATAGAGTGGGGGAACCCGCGCATACCCACTTTACGCGGAAATGGTTCACGTGATGCTGATAGGTTACCAACCAGCGGGGTGGGGCGGCAGACACAATAATAAAGGACTCTAGGGGGGAAAGGAGCGCAAGGCTAAGGCCTCTCGGTACCCAGCGGAAAAAGAGATCCTGGATGCAAAAGGCCCGGCAGGCAGGGGCGGCTTCCTAGGGAGGCCTCGACCTGAAATCACCTGTTCCATTTGGTCGGAAGAGGTACGTTTGGCGCGTGAGCCCTTGCCTCTGGCGGTCACAAGCCCAGCCAACAAAATCAAGGAGACCCCAGAGCAAGCTCTAGGCACCAGACTTGCCCCAGCCGCCAGCTGGGCCCGCGCCGCAGCCCCCAGGCCCCTCCTGGGGGACTGGCATTTTATGATCTTCCTCTAACAAGCCCAGTTTCTCCCCTTCAATTACCGGCCTCCCAGCGGTCTCCCCGCGCCTTTTCAATTGCAAATGCTAACGCTTTGGAAGCGGACGCGGAAACCACAAGGGCCATGGAGGAATGGGGGACGTGGACGCACTGAGTCCCCAGAGAGAGACCGGGCTGCGTAGGCTAGCTGAGCCTTTCCAGCTCCCTCCCAGCCTGCCTGGCCTCCTCCCAGCTCCAGAGGAGTGGGGACCAGACTCGGTGCTGGGATTGGTGGAGGCCAAAGGTCAGGAGCTAGTGTAAAACTAGCCTTTCCTAGTGGGCTCAGGGCCCTTGGGCAGGTGCTCCTGCCTGTGACCCATTCCCAGGGACCTAGATCCAGGACAAAAGGAGCAATCCCGGGAGCTCTGAGCACCTGGACAGGTGGAGGGAAGGCATCAGTACCAAGGAAGGAAGGCCGGCTCTGCTTGGAAAAGCCAAAGCCATGGGGAGACTACTGGGAAGTAGGAGCCTGTGGCTCTGGAAGGTGTCTCAGGGATAACTACATTACCCCAAAGACCCAAAAATGTCTCTGAAGATGTGCAAAATGGGCTTATTCCTTCTGCAGCCAAATCAAGAAACACTCTGGTCTAATTGGGCTCTGGCCTCAGACCCCACCGTGGGTGTCTACCAGGGTCCCCAAGGGAACCCACCCCTGAGAACGGAGAACTAAGAGGTGAGACAAAAGGGTTTTTTTGGCAATGCTTGGGTTGAGAAGACTTTTCTGGCCAATTATGTATTTAGCTGCTAAGTAGCCATGGCCAAGGCAGGCCTGCCTCAGCCCCTATGCCTAAACTTGAGTTTCCTGGATTCCTGGAAAACCAACATTCCTCCTGCAATTGGACAGGCTAGGGAGCTCCCACATGAGGGGGAGGGAGAGGCAAGAGGGGATGCTGAGAAAGACAGTCTGGGAATAGAAAAAAAAAAAAGAGCATGAAAAATAATATGTTTGAGGAACACGATTCAAACCAGTTTCTAATTCTTGCAGGGAAAAGAGGAGGAGGGGAACAAGGAGAAAAGAAAAAGTAGGAGAAAGAGGAATTGGGGAGCGACGACATGAAGGGGTTTCCTTAATATTGTGGCCGGGTTCCGAAATGAATGAAGAGATAGTCCATTGAAAAGGGTTGAATGCCATGACAACTAGCAACAACCTTAGATTTATTCCAAACAGTTAGGACACATTGAAAGAGAGCGTCAATCATGTATTATTTCGCCACTGAAATAAATGCAAAAACCGAGCCGGGACAAAGGCTTCCAACGGGAGCGGGACATTTGTCTACATTTCGCTCATTGTCCGCAGCTTAGCAATCGGTTTGTATTTGTGTTTGCCCGGGTCCGACCACCCAGGATGTGCCGATGAGGGGCTCGCTCCACCCTGAGCCATTGTCACCCGCGTCACATACTGGGGGCTAGGCAGCTAGGGCTGCAGAAAGCCACCGAGTGGCTCGGAGAGAGGCGCCCTCACCAGTGGCTGGCAACTCAGGTGGAGGGGGTGCCACAGATGCCCCCGCAGCTGCACTCAAGAAGGACCCGGGCCTCCTATCGGATGCTTGGTCTGCATCAGACTATCCAAGCTGAGGATATGGAAGGAAGAGAGAATGGGACCCCCTCTAGCGACCTTCTCTGCCCTATTAGCCCCTAGGCCAAGTTCCTTGCTGGCTTTGGGGAGAGCGTGCATCAGGTAGTGCACCTCCCTCCCCAGTTTTTAAATTGAACAGAAGATGGCTTAGTGGCTCTTTCCTGCCGGAGCAGAGGAGGGCTGTTCCAGGAAAGTTCAACTCCCTGACTGGAGCTAATTGCACTGTTTGCCCTAACCTAAAACTGAGAACCCATCTGGAGTTCCCAAAGGAGGAAGAAATGGAAGAGCTTGCCATGGAGAAGATATCTCAGGAGAAAGCACGGCACCACCAGTCCACCCTCCAACCTGAACCCGCGATTTTCTGGGTCCTTGCACGGGTGGTGGTCCAAACCCACCCCGCCCCAACCCTGGCAGCAATCCCTCCCTCCCCTTCCCGCCGCCCCACCTTTCAAGGCAGCCTGAAGGGGAGGGGTCGGAGAGGCACGAATATAGAGACACGGGTGCCTGCTCTCCGCTCAGCTCCTTAGAGAAATCCGCCAGACCAACGTCTGGGGCTACGGGGCCGAGTCGGAACCCCGGCGAGCTGCAGCTCTGCAGTCCCAAACGCCCAGCAAAAAAAAAAAAAAAAAAAAAAAAGAACTGCGTGTCCCTCTCAGCCACGAGGAAAGCATGGGGGGATGTGGTAAGCGGGGTGAAGGGAAAAAACGGCGTCCTCAGCAAATAAAACAAGAGTGGAAGGTGCTGGAGAGCTCACTGTGGCCCTGGCCGGCTGGCCTGGAGCAGCGCTCTGCAAGAGTCTCCAGCTCTTTCGCGGTTAACTAGAATCAATTACTTGCCTTGTCATTTCTAGCACTCATCCTTAAGCCTCAACCAAAATATTGACCTAGGAGGCTTACAGAAGTTGGGTTCTTGCCATTTGAACCGGATCTTGTTTAGGGAACCACCAACGATGCGAAGGAGAGATTTCCCCGGCTCAGCAACCTCCCCCGCCCCCTTCCAAAGGCACCACAGATCTCTAATTTTCCGGCTGAGGGTGGGAACCGGTGAATAGTAAAGAGGAGTTGGTTTTTGTTGTTGTTTTTTTTTTTTTTTCCTCCACTCTCTGTTTTGTTTTCTGCTCCCCCACCCACCCTCCCCTTAAG
>PVJA010020507.1:25025-36988 GCA_004027025.1 Myocastor coypus | reverse complement strand
CATATGTGTTTCTGATGAATGAGATAAACAGAACAGATATGTTTATATTTAGAAACATTGCTGGAATGGTTCAGAGACGAAGAGCTTTCTGCGGTATGTGATTTAGTGAAAGAAAATCATGGCTCGGAATGCATCAAAATATTAAGCCAGTGTCTGCTGGAAAAGATACCATGTGCATGGCTGTCACCTTGCACCCTCTTCTTGTGCAGCTTTGTTAACAGAGCTACACGTGGCCCCGCTCACAGGCTTTGCATATCTCTTGGACATAAGGCTTTATTTTATTATGAGGTTGAGCACTGCACTGAGCTTCCCATTTAATAATTAGCTTCGCTAATGATTGAATTGTCATCTTAAATTACTGCTAACTGAACTTGAAATCCACTTCATTAACTTTAAAAATATAAGGCTACTGCTAAATTGAATTAAAAATGTCAGCAGCTAAAATAACAAAGAAAGATATTCACTCTGTGATTTTCAAACCTCCTGTTCTACAGAAGATTATTTTAAAGGCAAAGATATAACTCCATATGTTAAGTGTGCTAAAGAGAACATCTTAATTTTAAAGACACTTTTAATCACATCCCGAATTGAGCATAAAGGAAAAACCTATGTGCCTATAGAAATTGCTTTTCAGCATTTGAAATAGGAAATACAAAGACATTCATTTTCTTAATACAATTAAACTCCAAGTATATCACAAAGGCTAGATTTACAAATTTACACTTAATGGTAAAATACATTATTTGAGGATTATAGTTCTATATCAAAGAAAATTAGTTCTCTGATTCAGTTGTTTCTATGATAGAGGTTATTCTGGTTTTATTTTAAGGCTTTCAAAATTAATACAAACAAAGATTTACCAACATCTCAACAATTCCACTCCTCTACAAAGGAATTTCTGCCCAAGAGAAATGCCAACATATGTCCTCACAAAGATTTGCTCAGACATGCCAGAAACAGTTTTGGTGAACATATTTATTTAAGGTATATACCTGGAAAAAAAATTTTCTGGGTTGGAAGAAATGTTCTGCTCAATTTTGACAGAAAAGGCCAAGCCATTTCCCAGTGTGGGCAAAGCCCCTAGCCACCTTGCTCCCAGTGTTGGAGGGTAGCTTTTGCTTTACCAATCTTAATGCATCAACCATGAAAGGAATGCATATATGGTCGTCTGTTTGGGCTGCTGCAGTGGAAGTACCTTGATTAGACAGCTTTAACAACACTTACTTCTCACAGTTATAGGAGCTGTGAAGTTCAAGATCAAGGCAAGAGTTGTGCCTGAAGAGGCCTCATTTACTGATGAGTAGAAGTCCTCACTGTACCCACACCTGTCTGAAGGGGTCAGAGAATTCTGTCTTCTCTTTAGGGACTAATGCCATTTATCATGGCTCCACTGCATGTCCAAATCACTTTCCCAGGGCCTCACCTTCAAACACTATCACTTTGGTGTTTATAATTTCAACATAAGATTTTTTATTTTTTTTGTGGGGGGGCAAATATTGAGTCTCTAGCAGATACCATGTGTATACAGTGGAATACTACACATCAGTGAAAGTGAGCGACATGGTCCCTGTAAGAACATGCACACAGCCCAGACACATGTTAAATGAACAAAGCCAGACATAAAACATACCACGTGATGTCTATTTTATAAATTTGGAAAATGACGAAGTGAAGTTACGCTGTTACAAATCCAGGTAGTGGCAAATTTGGGAGTGTGAAAGGAGTTAGTGGTTAGAAGAGACAGGAAGAGAATTTCTTGACATATTCTGTTCCTTCACATGAATTCCCTCACGTTGATACATTTCTTAGAGCTACCTACTTATGATCTATGAAATTTTGTGCATTCATGTTGAGCCTGTAAAAAGTAAAAGACAGGTATTCAGCTAGAAAAATATTAATATTCTCTTGTATCTTTGATGTGAGCTTAAATTAAGGTAAAATTAAAGTAAAGACTTTTCTCAAATTAGTAAAATTTCATACACATATTTCTCATAGTAATAGAGAATTTTTGCCCTAAATAATTTGAGTATTTATTTATTTATTTATTTATTTATTGTCTTTTTGAGACAGGGTCTTACTATGCAGTTGAGGCTGGTCCTGAGCTCACTTTTGTAGCACAGGCTGGTCTCAAACTCACACCAGTCCTCCTGCCTCAGCCTCCCGAGTGCTGGGATTACAGGCGTGGGCCACCACGCCTGGCTAATTTGATTTTTTAAATGAGTGTTTTTGCATTCTTCTTCATCAGACCATTAACATTCTGGTATTTTATAATGAATTATAATAATTTATTCTTATCATTTTATTTATTTATTTATTTATTTATTTATTTATAAATACAAGAGCACAAGGGCTGGCAGTAAAGCTCAGCGAACTAAGCACTTACTTAGGGAAGCGCAGGGGTCAGGGTTGGATTCCTGGCTATGCCTACTGCATAGGTCCCACACTTGGGCCCACTGAGCTAGCAATGGAGTCTGGTCATAGTGGCACATGCCTGTAATTCCAGCACTTGGGAGGCAGGAAACAGGAGGATCACTATGAGTTAGAGCTGCACAGTGAGACCCTGCACAAAAAAAAAAAAAAAAATCATGAGCACAAATACAGTCTTATTTTCCACTTGTTTAAACTCTTGAGGGGTACAGTATCACACAGATTCAGTATCCAGTGAGCACAGCAGGAAGGTTGCGTGGGACCTTGGCAGGACCAATGCCGCTATTTCCATGGGCCCAGTTACTTTTCCCCAGATCACTCTGGTCTTGTTTGGTTTGCCACCTGGAGTCACTGTGTTATTTTTTGCTTTTTACAGGTAAGCACATCTCTTGCCCAAATAGAATTCAGTTTCATCCTGGGCATAAACACCTTCAATTTTAAGAAGAGCTGTGATTTTCCTCTGGTACTGGAGACCCCGCTTATAGCCAGCCAAAATGGCCTTGCACCACGGCCTTCCAGGCATGCTTTGCCTTTGAGATGTCCTGTTCCCAGCAGGCCCCACTTATTTGCTTCCAATTCACACACCCATAATAATTTATTTACAATAATGTTCGCTTATAATTTATTTGCTTTGGAGCATTTTTTTCTTTTCAAACTCAATTATAAACAAATAATTAAGACATACGTTTTGGTTGTTTAAAAATTCAAGCATTACAGATAAATCCAGAATTGAAATTTATATGTACCTTTTTCCCTCCACAGAGCTACCATACTTATTAATCTGGACTGTGACAAAAGAGCCAAGCTTTTTATGCATCTATATGCGTATAAATATAAATTGTCCCTAGAGAACACATATGGCATCTTGAATTTTTGCAGAAAAAAATATGTGCTCCCCCATCTCAACAACATGGTTCAAAGATCTCTCCATGTTGGCACATAAACTCTTTAAGATTATTGACTAGCATTCAATAGAATGCATATATTGTCAGTTGTTTATGTAGATTTTACATTTTTTTGTGATTAAAGATAATGCTATACATAGTCTTATACACATCTATTTGCAGATACTTAGAAATTTTTCTCTAAATTTTGCATTGAGGAATTAATGAAAGGGCATATGAATATTAAATCTCAATAAGTACTGTTTAATCTTCTCTACAAATGTTATTCCCAATCTGTATGCCTGTTAAGGTATATAAAGTTAGAAATATCTATAAATATTTCATAACTTAAAGACCATGGTCAGTAGTAAACATGAATGACTTCTGCTATCATGGTATTTACCATTAAATGAATGTTTTATTATATATATATATATATATATATATATATATATATATATATATATGGGCTGCAGTGGTAGCTCAGTAGAATAAGTGCTTATCTGGCAAGTGCAAGTTCGTGTGCTTAATCTTTGGTATGAAAAAAATTAATAATAATCATAATACCAAAATGTAGCTGGAGTTTTAGAGGAGTGGTTGTACATGGCACTCGGAAGAAATGTAACCCATCCCCAGGGTGAACTGGTGGCATCTCCCCAGTGTCCAATCAAAGGAGCAAGCTCACAATCAAAACTTTGGCATTGCTAAGTGGATTCACTGTCTGAGCACAAACTCAAACAACCAAACTCATGAACCTCTAGTGCAACAGTGATTTATGAAAGCATGGGACAGAGGTGGTGTAACTCCAGTGTGTGTGCCGCAGGGGCCCGTTTGTACCACAGACACAACTTGGGAGAGCAGATAAGAATTTCTAGAGTCCTGAGAGGACTTTCACATTACTTTCTATTCTTGTATAACCAATAATGAAAGGCAAGTTGTTACTTAGATTTCAACTAACCTATTTTTTTTTTTTTTTTGAGTTTTTGAGACAGGGTCTCGTTATGCAGTTGAGGCTGGCCTTGAGCTCACTTTTGTAGCTCAGGCTGGTCTCGAACTCGCACCGATCCTCCTGTCTCAGCCTCCCGAGTGCTGGGATTACAGTCGTGCGCCACCACGCCTGGCTAACCTATTATTTTAAGAAAATGTATCCATACAGTAGTCTAGTCTTTGCACATAACTCTGTTAAACTTCCCTAATGAGAAATCAATTTATAATTCTGATCCATGAGCATGGTACAAGAAAGAGAAGAAGAGGGCTGGGGAGATAGCTCAATGGTCTAAGTGCAGGCCTGGCAAATGGAAGGACCCGGATTCGATCTCCAGTAACACATACCAGGTAGGCCCTCTGGCATGATGGCACATGCCTGTAATCCCAGTGTTGAAGAGGCTGAGACTGGAGGATCACTGCAAGTCTGAATTGCATAGCGAGATCCTGTATCCAGTTAAAAAAAAAATTAGAAAGAGGAAAAGAGTAGTGTTACAAATATCAGCTTCTTCACAAAATGGGGTGAACCTGCTCTTGTGTGACCTAGGCAAAGATATTCTCTCTTTTTTTTTTTTTAAATTTTATTTTATTTTCTTGTTTCAGAACTTTTGTTTGTTTATTTATTTATTTTTATGGCTGGCTCAGCTTGCTCCGAGAGCAGGGCTGGCGCAGCATGTGGTGCCGGGGATCGAACCGCGGTCCCTATAGCCACCTAAGCTTTCCTAAACAGGCGCTTTAGACCACTGAGCCATCCTGCTGGGCCCAGGCAAAGATACTCTCTTTGCAAACTTTTTGGGATGGATCCAGCTGACGCTGACCTCTGGCAGTCTTCGTTCTTTGCATCTTCTAGGGTGGGCAAAGCTCCATCTGGTAGGCTCATTATTTTCCCCTACAATGAAGTACTATTCTGCGGGAGTAATATGTTGTTTAATTCAATAATACAATCAATGGTTGCTGTCAGTAAAATTTATTTAGGCATTATGATGTGCCAGGCACAGTTCCAAGTACTTTAAAGTCATTGTTTCATTTAATTCTCTTTAAAGTATTTTTCTGTCTCTATTTCTGTCTATCAGGTATTGGTTTGGTACCAAACTCACTTATTTTCTTTGTATATTTTTGAAGTGACCTTCAATATGGGTACAGCGCATAGAAAGATGATTTTATTTATTTTTATTTTATGGGAAAATAAAATAAAAATTCAAAACAAAATAGGAGAATAATAATAGTTAATGCTGTTATCTTCAAAGTAGTTACTCAGAGTACAAAATGTGGGCCTAAAAATTCTCCAAATGATATTAGAACAAAACTTTCTTTTCAATGAATTAAGAGAAACTAGTAGTATAATGATCTTATAAGTTTTTCTTTTTCTTGTCTTCCTTTTTTCCTTCTCCTAGCTCCTCTTTCCTTTCAATTTCTTCTCATTTCACAATACCTGATATATATATATATATATATATATATATATATATACATATATATGATATACATATATATATATATATATATGTTTTTTGGTGTGTGTATTTTAGGGAAGGGTCTATAGGGTTTTTGGGGTCTCACTACTGGATTGGACTTATAGTGATCCTCCTGTTTGCAGCCTCCCAAGATCTGGGATTATAGACATGAGCCACCACACTCAGTCTCAATTATTGTCTCAGTGTGCCCTGGGGGCTGGGCAGGCACTGCAGGTCTGGTGGTCAAACCCTCCAGCCCCTGTGCCTGCTTGCAGACCCTTTAATCTGCTGAGCTATTTGGATTTCTGCTGTATATTTTGGACATTACTTACTCTTTCACTTATTTTCTTCATACCAGGGAGACAATATGATGTTTACATATATGAGTTTGATTTATTTTACTTATAAATATGGCCTTAAGTTGCATCCATTGACCTATAAAAGCTTCACATTTGTCCTTCTTTATGTCTGAGTAGTACTCCATCTTATAAAAATACTGCATCTTTTTTATCCATTCCTTTTTTTAAAAAAAATAAACACAGGGGAGTACCCTTCTATTTATTATTATTTTTTTCTTATTTCAGAACCCTTGTTTGTTTATTCACTCATTTTCATGGCTGGCTCAGCCCGTCCTGAGGGCAGGGCTGGTGCAGCATGTGGTGCCGGAGACTGAACCGGGCTCCCTAAAGCCGCCCAAGCTTCCCCAAGCAGGCGCTTTAGACCACTGAGCCATCCCGCTGGGCTCCTCCATTCCTTGATTGGTGGGCAGTTAGGTTGCTTCCAAGACGTAGTGATTACAAATTATGTTGCTATAAACATGGGTGCACATCTATTATTGTAAGAAAGATGATTTTTAGAAGAAGGAGTTCAAAGTGGAAGATTCTTTCTGCTCAGCTCAGTATGAGAAACTTCTCAGGGAGGACAAAAAAGAGTCTTAAAGCATCGGTACTGGTATAGCTAGGAGAAACTTCAGTGCTTTCAAAGAATTCATACCATTTTCCTCTTTAAAAGATTTGGTTCCCTTACATGGAAAGTTTTCTTATTTTAAAAACTTCATTTCTTAGTAAAGGCTGATAATGAATATGTGCTTTGTGGAGAATTTACTGTGGGGTAGGTGAGAGACAATAGAAATATTTTCTTGTAACATTTTAAATGTTTGATTAAACCAAATTGGCATAGAACAAGACTGTTATTGACTCCAGCCCTTTTCTTTCTAATTGTTTTTCACATCCTAGACATTTGTTATTTCAGTAAAAACAATGTTCTTGAGATCTAGGAGGAAAAATTAGAACACTTTGCCCTTGGCTGCAACACTTGTTATTTTAGAGGTAAAAGGCGCCAGTGATCACTTATAAATTGCAAGCCTGACCCACACTGCAGAGGTAGCAAATTTCACTGGGAACTGATCGATAACACCCTGTTAAAAGGGACCTCGCTAACAGCCTTTCCTCGGAAACAGCTGAAGTTGACAGTCAAGAAAACAATTTGTCCAATGCCATCTACTCTCCTGCAATTCCCGTCAGGTAAAATTGCCTCCGATTTCACAGTCGCAAAAATATTACAGTTCTAATAATAATGTTGATGTTCATTGCAATTTTAATGCAAAACTTACATATAGGAACAGATGGGTCAAATGGTAGCGGACTAGCTGTGTCTGGCTACTCTTTCTCCCAACTTCCATTATAGTATCTTGAAAAGATACACAGAAAAGGCTAAAGCTGGAAACACATGGGGAAACCAAAAAGAAGAAGCTTGTCAAGTTTTAGACCAAACAAACTACAAAGGTAATTGATGTGCTTGACACATGCAGGCTATGGATGGCCCTTCCAAGCTGTGTCAGTAGACATGGACCACACAGTTCTGCCAGGAAGCTGGGGAGAAGAAACTCCAGCCTAGCACTTATCAACCTCCTACACTGTCAGGGTTGCGCTAACCAGTATTCTTGGAAACTCGTGTTTGAATACACTGTAACATTTTTTAAGGCAGTTCTTTGCTTCTCATTCCCCTGGAGATAGCAACACTTCTACTGTTAAAGCTGGAGAACTCTATTCTAGAAAACCTTGGGGCCAGGGTAGAGTGCAAGGGGACAGTGAGAGGTCTTTCTTTTGGGAATTAAGGACACACAAGGAAAATTGCATTCACAGTAATTACAGTGAGTAGGCAGTATGCTGGAGTCAGGCTCGACATTTCGGCAAAGTAGCCAGTATTCTAGAGTGGTCACTGAGTAGGGCAGGTCTGGCACCTATATAATGTGTCATTTGTGTAATAATGGAAGACACGCCATGTTTTGGGACACTTCTACTCCCTGCTACTAACCAGCTTATTGCCCCTAACACTGCCTGTGTAGAGATCTGGAAGTCACATTGCTGTTGCGGCCCCCAGGGTTCCCAGAGTGGTCAGTGCGTCTGTACCAACTCACAAGTTCCAGCTAGCTTGTTTTCGCATGTGACCATTCTATTCACAGTGATCACTGCGTTTAAGTTACTGTGTTGAATGTCATTATTCTATTAAACCTTCTATTGATCTATGAGGTTAAGTTCATCAAGGGAAACTATTTGTCTTTTCCTGGTGCCTCATCTAAGTCTAGATGAAAATTAGCATTTTAAGGAAGAAAAATGGTCTCACTCTGTGCCTGGGATTCTTGCATGCCAGTCTTGCACATGGGTTCTCACTTCCTGAATAATTGTTCCCACTTTAGCTGCGCATCCTCTTAAATATCTACCTTCTTTCCCAAAGAAGGGGGACACTGCTTCTGCCCTGCCCTATGGTATCTGTACTCCGCCAGGGACATCCAAAAGGGATGAGACTTACTGGTCATATCGTACCCAGACCTTAGCATGGAAACCATAGGAAAATAGCATTTCTTTGTCTAGCTCTCTCTGTCTCCCTCTCAGAACTGGCAGGGACTAAAGGAACACTTCTACGTTCACCCTCTTCAGTATTCTTAGCATTCCTTCCTCTCATGTCCTGTCTTTGGGCAGCAAAAGTCATTATTCTTTGAGTCATTCCTTCATGAATCCATTTTAAAAACCACTTATTTAATGTCTGTTCTATTCTAGGGTATTACTTTATAGATGAGGGTGACAGTGACCCGTGAGAGAGAGAGAGAGAAAAAAAAGGAACTGCACTTATTTCTGAAGCCAGGTATGGTGGCACATGCCTGAAACCCTAGTACTCGGGAGGCTGAGGCAGGAGGACCACTGCAAGTTCAAAGCCAATCTGAACTACATAGCAAAATGTTGTCTCAAAACAAACAAACAGGGCCCGGTGGAATGGCCCAGTGGTCTAAAGAGCCTGTTTGGGAAAGCTTGGGTGGCTTCAGGGACCGCGGTTGGATCCCCGGCACCACATGCTGCGCCAGCCCTGCCCTTTGGGTGAGCTGAGCCGGCCATAAAAATGAGTGAATAAACAAACAAAGGTTCTGAAACAAGAAAAAAAAAAAAACAAGCAAACAAATAAAAACAAAATATCTTTGAGTAGAGAAAATAAACTAATTAACTAAGTAGTCAAAAAAATGTATTATAGCGAGAAATGCTATTAGGTACATACACCAGGACATGGGACACTGCCTGAGGTAGAGGCAGGAAGTCCTGAGAAGTTGTAGTTATATATACAAATAAGAGTGCTAGGACTTGAAAGAATCCAGGACATTGCAACCGGCCTGGCTGGAGGAATCCCGGTGGCAAGTCCCTCCCACCACATTGCAGGACCCACCAACCAGCCTTGGAAAAATACAGGTGATTGTCTCCCATGCCCTGCCCCAATTGGTGGGACCAAGTGACCAGGGAAATGCCAGCCACACAGTAGGAATCCAACTAGGGCACCCATGATAGACAGGCAGTATTAGTGGGATGGAAAAGTCTGAAGCAACAAGAATAGTAGTAGGAGTCGACAGATGATGTTAGGTGGGCCAGCTTTGTCCTTGCGGACAAAGGCACACTGAATAGAGGCAGGCGGGTAGGGCTTCATCTGCTCTTTCTTTATTCCTCTCCCCCCCCTTTTCTTTTTACCTTCCTTTCTATTCCTTTTCTCTCTCTTTTTTAAATGGCTGGGGAGAACTGCAGCCACGGAAAACTAAACCCATCCCCCCAAACCCAGAGAACAAATTCCAGTCATACATCTATGACTCTTGCATTCTGTTTCTATCGTCTCCTTTGGTTTCCCAAAGTGTGCATGGTCATGGTTTGTGCTACGTCATTGCTGCTACTTCCTTTCCGGTTATATTTGTTTTATACACGATCCCCCCTAAATTTTCCCACCACAGGTTACAACAATGCTGCAAAGGGGAACGCTTTGCATATCAGCCCCCAATTTATGGTTGGTTCTATTATATAACTGTAGATTTTGCTCCTAAGTTTCAAGGTAGGGAATTAATAGTTATCATAGCCTATCAGTTTCTAAACTGTGCTTGATTCTATTGCTATTACTAATTACACTAAGTTAGCTAGGATGCCATATTGGCTTTAACCAGTTGTTCTTACTTCTGTAATAATACTACAAATCCCTGAGGTAAGAATCTTACCATACTCCGGCATGAAAAGATTTTGGCTGAGTCAAACAGATACCAATATGCCACTCTTAATTGATTGGGAAGGTAGGATCTTGGGACAGAGCCAAAGCAAGAGCCTTCTACATATACAGAAGACATCCCTGAAGAACAGACTTTTCCTAGAGCAGCTTTGGTACAAGTAGTATAGATATGGACTAAAAATTTATAGGCACCAATGCAGAAGACAAAATAAAGAAAACTGAAATAGAAAATGATGAGATGCAGAAGTAAAATGCAATCTCAGAGCCTAGCCCAGACAGAAAAGTCCAGGAAACATCTAGATAGAAGAAAATACAAGACACACACTTGAAATTTTTGAAATGATACTAATCAAAGTAAAGAATCAAATCCATGAGGAAATCACATCAGAAATAAATGTATAAAAGAAATGTTGACATTTAAAAAGAAATTGCTTAGTAAATCTAAAGTAGAGATAGAATTGTAAAAGGTGGTGAGAAGAAGAGGAAGAAGAAGAAGAAGAAGAAGAAGAAGAAGAAGAAGAAGAAGAAGAAGAAGAAGAAGAAGAAGAAGAAGAAGAAGAAGAAGAAGACTGAAACTGTGATTGACCAATACAAGAAAGAATAGGATTAAATGAAATGGATTCAAACCAATATCCAGGCAACTAAAAATTCCATTGAAAGCTAGCAAAACCAAATGAATGATACTGAAGACTTTAAACTTTGAAGACAGGTTTATATCTAGAAATCATGAAAGGAAAGATCTCTTGAAAAGAACAAAATATCAGGATATAATAATTCAACACCTGTAAGACAATACAAAGAAAAATAATGTAAGAATATTTGGTATTAATGAAAAAGCAGGAGTCAACAAAAAATGACATAAAATGCTATGTGCAGAAGTAACAGCAGAAAATTTCCTAAGCATGGGAAACAAATCCAAAGTACAGAAAAGTAAGGCATAGAGAAGTCCATTAGCCACAACCTAAATAGATCTATATCTAGATATACAATAATCGAGAATTCAGAGATTCAGCACAAAGCCACAATATTAAAAGCTGTTAGAGAAAAGAAACAGGTCACTTATGAAGGAAAGCCCATTAGAGTCCCTGCTGACTTCTCAACACAGGACATTAAGTTAAGAAGAGCTTGAAAGAAAAAAAAAAAGAGCTTGGATTGAAGTATTTCAAGTCCTAAAAGAAAAATAACTGCCAGGCCAGGTTGGTTTACCCTATAAATCTATATTGCAAAATTATTGGATAAATAAGATATATTTGTGAGAGATAATAACTGATGAAATTTATGACCATCAAACTAACTCTACAAGAATACTGAAAAATAATCTAGTTAGGCAGAAAAATGATCACAACTATAAGACAACAGAGGGAAACCGTTAGGAAGGGCAGAGAGTTAAACAGAGGGGAAAGTCAGGGCAGCATTACCAGGAAAATAACATGATAAAGATAAGCCAATACAGATTAGTTATAATCAATGATGTAAATGGCTTCAAATCACCAATAAAAAGAAACAGACTGAGCCGGGTGATGTGGCACATGCCTGTAATCCTAGCACTTGGGAGGCTGAGACAGGAGGATCAGTGCAAGTTCAAGACCAGCCTGGGCTACAGAAGTAAGCTCAAGGCCAGCCTGAACTGCGTAGTGAGACCCTGTCTCAAAAACAAAACAAAACAAAACAAAACAAAACAAAA
>PVJA010020507.1:0-24925 GCA_004027025.1 Myocastor coypus | reverse complement strand
GACTGACTGAATGGATCAATAAACAAGACCAAAAATTTGTTGTATACAAGAAACACTTTTAACTTAAGCAGAAATTCCTAGATTGCAAGTCAAAAGGTGGAACACATACACATGGAACATAATACTCCATGAAACAGAAACCCAGAAAAAAACAGGGGTAGCTACTCTGCTTGCAATCAATGTGAACTTCAAACCAAGAATGGTCAAAAGAGATGAAGAAAGTCACTATATACTTGTTTGGGGAAAAATTCAATAAGAATAGATAACAATCATAAATGTATACACCAAATATGGGAACATCTAATTATATGATAAATATTGATAGATATGAGAAAAAAATAAATGATAATACAGTTGTAACAGGAGACCTCAACATTCCACTATTACAAAGAGATTGGTCAAGTAGAGAAAAAAACCAGTAAAGAAATAACAGAACTAAAGTAAACATAGGAAAGTTTCCTTTTTCTTTTTCTTTTTTCTTGGCTGGCTGAGGCGGCATTAAGGGCAATCGTCATGCTCCTTGTGGGGCTAGGGATTGAATTGTGGGGCCTGGTGCTTGAGAGTATTTGCTGAATCATGTGCTTTAACCAACCGAGCTACCTGGAGAACCCCCGGAAGTAAACATAGGAACAGAAGGACTTAGTAGACATTTATAGAATATTTCACATTACTGTCAGTTGCACATGGGATGTTCTTTCAAATAGACCATATATTATCCCATAGAACGTGCTTATGTAAATTCAAAGGCCTGCATTTCTTTCTTTTGTGGCACTGGAAATCAAGCTCAGAGCCTCACGCTTGCCTGGCAGTTGCTAGGCTGCTGAACTACAGCCCTAGCTGGTGTTTGTAAACTAATTGAAATTGTCTCATGCATATTATCTGACCATAGTGCAATGAAATTGGGAATTAGTGACAAAAGAAATCCCAAGACTCCATAAACATATAGAAATGAAACACCATGCACAATGAATAGATTACAGATTAAATTAAAGAAGATATTAAACAATATTTACAATCAAACAAAAAATGCAGATACAACTTACAGAAACATTGTCTTAGTTACTCCTCTTTCATTGCCTGGACAAATACTTGACACACAAACTTAGAGCAAGAAAGGTTTATTTAGCTCACAGTTACTGGAGCTTTCATAGTTTAAAGCAGCCTGAATTATACAGCAAGACCTCAAGGCACTGTGCTGCTATGTCCAGGATGATGTGCTCCATACCTCCAAGAGAGGCCACCAGACCTGGACATGGGGCAGCACATGCTGTCAGTTTAATGGTATGTGCCTCTCTGGCCCTGCCCCTCAAGCCCTGTCCTGGTCCTCTGACCCTGCCTCTAGAGCCATGTGCTTGACAGCCCCATAATTTACTGAGGCTTTGGGGGGTCAACTAGATACAAACTGGGCCACTAAAGACTCATGCTCATCCTTTTGTCCAAAGGCATTTCAGTCTATCTCTAAGGCTTACCAAAGTCCCAACAGTTTCAGCATTGCTGAAAAGTCCAAGTTCCAAGTCTCCTCCAAGATTCAAAGCAAACTCTCAACTGTGAGACCCCATACAAATAAAAACTTACATACATACAACAATCAAAGGCACAAGATAAACATTGCCATCCCAAAAGGTATACACAGGAGGATACAAATCATTGGAACCAAAACGAGTCCAAAATCCATCAGGGCAAACATTCAGTTCTGTAGTTCCACGTGGAACATCTGAAGCAATCTGAGGCAAATTGTGAGCTCCATGTGGCTCTATTCCTATGGCACTCTTGGTGGTAGCTCCCATAGTTTAGTTTTTTAGGCTAGCTTTGCTCTCTCCTTGCAGTTTTCCTTAGATGATCCACATTCCTGGTTTTTCCAAGGTTTTGGGGTTTCCATGGAGTAGGCTTCTCACTCACAGCTTTACACAGTGCCTGGACTCCCATGCCTTCTTCTGAAATTGAGGTGGAAGCCTTCTTAACCTCAGAACTCTTGAATGTTTCATGTACCTAAAACCAATGCCACATGAATGATACCAAAGTCTGCTGTCAGCTGGAGCAGTAGCCAGGCTTCCTTCTTTCTTAGCTGCAGAGATCGAGTGCCTGGATTTCTGAGCATCTGGCCCTGACTCTGAGGAACAAATTCTCTTTGCCAGTGCCATTCTGTAATCTGGTGTGGCTCCCGCCTCCATTCTGGAACCTGATGTGGCTACCGCCTCCATTCTGAAACATGGGGCTCTGTTTCTTTCTCCTCAAAGCAAAGTCTATCACTCTTGCTATTCTGAGGTTGCAAAGGGTGAGAACCTGCCACCTCCTGTGATGCATTCAGGACATCTTTTCTATTCTCCTGTTCTTCCTGGGCAATGTAGACCTTAGTTCTATTTTTTCAGTCCACAGCTTTCATGGCACTTTCTTTCTGGACAAAATTCGCAACATTTTAAATCATTCTGCTCTTCATTCTTTAAATCTTTGCTCTTCATTCTCAACATATATTTGACTAATAGCCTCTAGCAACAACCATGCCATTACCCTACTATTTGACCGCTTTGAAATTTCCTTTGAAAGGTTAATCAGTTCTCCATGTTTAATTTCAGTCTCAGGCAAAGTCTTTGGACATAGGAAAATTTCAGCCAAACTTTCTGCCAAGCCAAAACACAAATAATCTGGAGTCCAACAACTAATGCATGCTATTCTTCTTCCCAGCAGAAACCTCCAAGCCTGGTCTTTACCTTCAGATTTCCTATTAGCCTTCTGGTCTGAGCTCTGGCCAGAATCTCCCCTACAGAAAGGCTGAAGCTCTTCCAGTGTTTCTCTTGTGCGTGATATCTCCACACCTTTCCTATCTCTTCCCATAAGCCATTCCCAAAGGTTGTAATCCATATGGTCAGGTACAGTCACAGTAACAGGCCCCACTCCCCTGGTACTAAATTCTATCTTAGTTACATAGCAACACCTCAAGGCACTATGCCGCCATGTCTAGGATGATCCTGTCCATACCTCCGAGAGGCCACTAGGCCTGGGGTGTGGGGTGGAACATGCTGTCAGTTTAATGGTTTGTGCCTTTCCAGCCCCATACCTCAAGCCCCTCTGTGGTCCTCTGGCCCTGTTCTGGGGGGACAACTAGATACAAACCATAACAAACATGTATGATGCAATTAAAGCTGTCCTTGATGGTAGATTTATAGTATGCTCTCATATAGAAAAACAGAATAAACACACATAAGAAAAGCTATATAATCTACACATCAAGTTTCTAGAAAAAGAAGAGCAAGACAAGCCCAGAATACACACAAGAGAGGAACTTACAAAGACCAGAGCAGAAATTAATGCAATTGAGACTACGAAAACAATACAAAGAATTAATAAAATAAAGTTGGTTCTTTGAAGGAATAAATAAAATCAATAAGTCTCTAGCCCTCCAACGTTAGTGAGGACTCAGACCATTAAAAAACCTGTACTCTAACATCCTGTATCTCAGTGATGTCCCAAATTTTCTGTTCAAGGAGATTATGGGGTCAAAGAGGAAAGTGATCAATGATGCTTAGTGTTCCTAAGGAGAGTCAACTAGAAAGAAAACATTTTCTTAGGCTTTCACAGAGAGCAAATTGGTCAAACAATGGCTGTGACTCACCCAGATGGTTGACACTGACAAAAGATTTACAAAACACTACATGGTTTCAGGGTAAATCCTGAGGGGATTTGACTGACCTTGTCAGATACAAAAGTTACATTTCTCAATATATAGGTCTTGGTTTAACTTGGCCTTACCCATCCAACAGAAAAGTATAACCATGACTTGTAAAAAGTATAGCCAGATTAATACGCTGAGCTATAAAAGGCTCACGTCAACAACTGACATTGCCAGTTCGGCAGATAACTCACTACTATTATGAACAATTGGGTTGTTTTGCCTAGATCTCATATTGAAAAGCTTTTGCATAACAAAAGAAATCCCCAACAGAGTAAAAATGCAACTCACAGAGAGAGAAAAAATCTTAACCAATTATTCTTCAGACAAAGGACTAATATCTAGAACACATAAAGAACTGAAAACCTCAGCTCTGTCAAATTTAAAGTCCTAGTGTAAAAATGGGCATCTGAAATGAACAGATAATTCTCAGATAAAGAAGTAGAAATGAAATAGATCTAACAGTCCCCTAAGGAAAATATTCTTTCTTACTTTTATACTTACTGCTAGTTAGTGCCCACAAAGTGAGAGTTAGTGTAGTATAGCTGTTCCTAATAGTGCATGTATATGGATTGATTACTATAATGCTAGTGTCTTTTTTTTTTTTTTTTTTTTTTTTTTTTTTTTTTTTTTTTTTTTTTTTTTTTTTTTTTTTTTTATTTGTGGTACCAAGGATTGAACTCAGGGCTCTGTGCTTGGCAGGCAAACATTTATCCTACTGAGCTATCTCCCTTGCCCTATGTTAGTGTCTTTGAGTAGAGCTTGCTTATGCTGCCATACACTTTCTTATCATTCAGTTACCCTTCCTCAGCTCCACTCATTTCTATTTTATCAATTTTAATGAGAAAGAAATAGCAATGAAATAGTTGCAAAACAGGTTAGTAGGACAGATACAATAATTAATACATTGCATGTTGTCTTCATAGCAATAGTATAATTTGAGCACAGCATTGAATTGATTGGCTTATTAAATTAACACAAGCTAAATTAGTTTTCATAAGACTTTTTCTATTTAAAAGAAAACATATCAACAGCGTTATGACAATGACTCTAAAAGTGGTCCTTCACAAGTAAAATTTGTGGAATTAAGTTTATCAACACTTTCTTAAGGAAAGGATATTTATATCATAACTCAAGTCACCAATTAACTAAAACATCATTTGTCACATGAAATCACTTTAAATAGTATTACTTTTAGAGTTCCTATTATTCTGTTTGAATATTTTGTTAAAGACCTAATAAAAATAAATACAAACCTAAGCAGAACATGGAATATGATTGTTTACTGCTTAAGGCACTCACATAAAATGCCCAGTTGTTTAGAACTTTAAAACTACTTTTTAAAAAATACTTTTTAAAAAAGTAAGATAGCTTTGATTTTCGAGCGGTAAGTGGGCTATAGACATAACATGTGTCTCAGTTTTTATATATTTTAACATAATTATAAAATTATTCAACTCAAAAAAAGAAGTAAAATACCAAACAGATACATGAAAAAATGTTCAGCATCACTGATCATTTGAGAGATGCAAGTTAAAATAACACTGAGATTCCATCTTACCCCAGAAAGAATGACTAGCATCAAGAAATCAATCAATAAGAAAATGGATTGGGTTGTGTGGGAAAAAAACAAAACAAAACAAAACAAAACGAAAAAACACCTCTTCTCCCCTGTTAGTGGGAGTATAGACTTATGCAACAATTGTGGATATCAGTATGCAGATTCCTCAAAACAGTGAGATTCGCAATCCCAGTTACCTAGTTATTCTCCTCTGTATATCTTCCCCAAAGAAGTAAAAACATCACACCAGCATGATATATGCACATCCATGTTTATAGGAACATAGTTTGTATTAACTCTTAGAAACAACCAAAATGGCAATCAACTGAGGAATGGATGAAAAAAGATGTAGTCTTTTTATACCATGAAATATTATCCAGGCATAGAGAAGAATAAATTTGAGAATTATAAAGGTAAATGGATGCAACTCATAGTGAATTTAATCAGACTCACATGTGTTAATATCATATTGTCTCCCTATTACGAGAAATTTAAGGAGCAAATAAGGTCTAAAGTCTATAACAGGCACTCTGGAATGAAAAATAAATGTTTAAAATGAGAAAGGAGGGGTCAGAGAGATAGCTCCATGGCACAAGTTCCTGCCTGGCAAGTACAAAGTTGTGAGTTCAAATTTCAGTCCCACCAAAATAAATAAATAAATAAATAAATAAATAAATAAATAAATAAATAAATAAATAAATAAAATAAAATGAGAAAGGAACTAGGAAAGGAGTAAGGGGAAAAGAAAGAAAGGGAAAAGGAATAAAAATGCAAAGTAGCTATACTGTTAGTGTCTCTTAGTTCACTGAAAGGGAAAGTTTATGTTAATATAATTAGGAGAATTTTTTATGCTCATATCCAGTACTCAGAGTCACTACTTTGAAGATGACAATATGTAATGTATTTTTGTCATTTTAATGTGTTTTCTTTAATAAATTTCATATTTATTTACTAATTTTTATATAAAATAAAAATTTCTTACATTTATAATTTTCATACAATTGATAACAGCAGTAAAGATTGTTGTGCATGTCATATACACACATCAAAGTATCACTGAATTAAAAAATAAAATGAATATAGAATAGTAGTCTGAAACCTACTCGTAAGATTTTAGGATTAAACACGTAACAAGAAATGTGAAATTTCAGACCACAGCAGTGTTGAAAACAGAAGAATGATAAGTACAAGAGTACATATTTTCACAATAAAAACAGTAAAAGATACATAACCAAAATCCAAGCTGAAACATCAGTACAGAAAAGGAAAAAGAAATTCAAAATCTAGAAGCAGATCAGAGGCCAAATGAAGATCTATCAATTAAATACCTATTTTAAAGAAATATCTAGAACATAGCACAAAAAGTGATCTTTACCAATAAGATTTCTAGAAATAGAAGGGAATTTACCATTTGTCAATGGGAATGTGATTTAAATGACTTTTTCTTTAAAATAGTTAAAGAATTTGAGAACAAGGTACACACATGTTTATTTTATAGATATATTACAAAATATATAGTATAGAATACTTTTTTTTTAAGTACATGATTTCTCTAATTTCCCCACATTCCAATTGATAAGGAATTTGGCAGCATCTCCACTGAATTCTAATCTTGCAGAAAATTTATTTCTAAGTCAATAAGCCATAAAGCCAGGATGAAGCATTACTTATGAGTCATAAAGACAATTGTGTTCATGAGGCACAAATCATAGAACTATTGAAATTACCAGCTGGACAAAAGTTTGAAGATAAACCAATCAATCGATAGATGAAGTCTTGAATAGCATATTGTTGGATTTTGCTTCCTAATCCACTCTGCCAACCTATTTCTCTTAATTAGTGAATTGAGTCCATTTATATTGATGGTTACAATGGAGATGTACTGACTTATGTTGGACATGTTTTTACCTGCTGTTGTATATCTCTTTTTCTCCTGTGTTTAATTGTTTGCCCTATTTGGTGATTTCTTTCCATTCTTATTTGTGGAGTTGTGGTCATTGTGATCCCTCTCTAAACTATCTTTTAGTAGTCTGTATAACGTTGGCTTTGTCGTCATGAAACTCTTTAGCTGTTTTTGTCATGGAAGTGTTTCACTTTTCCATTACACTTGAAAGAGAATTTTTCAGGGTGTATCAGTCTGGGTTGGAAATGGTTTTCTTGTAAAACTTGTACTTTGCTCCATGCTCTTCTTGACTTGGTGGTTTGTGAAGAGAAATATACCATTATTCTGATGGGTTTTCCTTTAAATGTGATCTGTTTCTTTTCTCTAGCAGTTTTAGCATGCTGTTCCTGTGATGAATTTCTGGATCTTGATTATTATTATATGACTAGATGTGTTTTTAATTGTTTGATGTTATTTGAGGTTCTATATGCTTCTGTTACCTAGAATGTCAGACTGTTTCCCCACATTTGGGGCATTTTCTGTTATTATTTTTGCACATATTATTTAGTATCATTTGTATTGACTCCTTCTTTCTCATTGATGCCTATTAGTCTTACGTTGTTCATCTTTGCATTGTCTTACAGATGTTGGATTATTTTTTCTGAATCCTAATTGTTTTTAAGAGACCTCTTCTTATCCTTTCACTGGCTGCAGTGGTGTCTTAAAGGTCTGAAAGTCTATTTTTACTTTCTTTCAAACAGCTTTGCCAGGTTGTGATTGAGGTTTTAATTTTCTATATATCTCTTTGAATCTGTTTCATGCATTCTATTTCTTTTCTATATTGCGCATTCAAGCATTCCATCATTTTTCTATTCTCCTCTATTTTTTATTCAGTATCTTCTTTAGAAGCACTTAGTAATTCTTTCATTGTAGTTATTATTTCTCATTTTACTTCAGAGATTATTTCTGATCTGATTTCATCTATAGCTTTCTGCAGTTGTTTCTTTACTTCAGATGCTATTATTTCAGAGATTTCAGGTGTGTGATTTCAAATTTCTTCTATGTTATTGTCTCCTACATTTGTTGAGGGTGGGCTCAGGGCTTGAGAATGCATTTTCCCCTTTCTCTTTTGTATAACACTGTCTTCTAACCTTTGGTGTAGAGCTCTGTGCAGTTATTGCCTTAGCACCTGGTCCAGATATACCAAGTTCAAACTCATCCAGGTGGGTGTAACTTGGGTCTGGCAGCTGTGCTCTACTTCTTTCTTCTGCAGCCCTTGGAAGTGAACCTGCTGTGCCTCTCTGGCAAGATGTTGTTCTCCTGGATTAGCTGGGTGGGTCTTGCCTCTAGCCTCTCTGCAAGGAATTCTGCTGTAGGGTTGCACAGCAGGCCTCTGTGGTGGAGGAAGTTCTACACACATGCCTTGCTTGGGCACTGGCTCGAATGAGGATCCATTGGGCTGTTGGGTGATCCCACATACATGCTAGTCCTGGGAGCTGGCTGGAATGAAGACCCCAAGGGCTGGCATGTGGCCCCACTCACACTGACAATATGTAATGTATTAAATATTGTTATTCTCCTAATATTTTGTTATGAAATTCTGTTTTACCTTTTTTCAATAAAATAAAAGTATTTAAAAAGATATAAGCATGCTTAATTTTATCAGAGACTTCATGTCTTGAAGGTATTGACTTTTTCTATCATTTCTGTCTCAACAAAGTACTTTTGAAGTGCGTATGTGTCTTGAGGAAAGGTGATTGGCTTCAGTGCTTGACTTTGATTAACATCAACCAGTCATAGTAACATTATCTTCATCATCAGTGATTGGTCTTAAAAAAGACCTAATAAAAATATAAGACTTAAAATAAGACCTGGGCCTAATTAATCAACACATAGTATTTTTCTTGTCAATAGTGATTGGTTCAGGAATGAACACATGATCTAATCTCAGCCAATGAGATCTGCAGGTGTTTTCTGGGAATATCTATGAAGTTTTCTGTTCTTCATACGGTTGATTTATCTCATTAGATGTG
This sequence comes from Myocastor coypus, assembly GCA_004027025.1. Lineage (NCBI taxonomy): Eukaryota > Metazoa > Chordata > Mammalia > Rodentia > Myocastoridae > Myocastor > Myocastor coypus. The sequence goes on along the minus strand of PVJA010020507.1, from coordinate 15,782 downwards.
ATCAAGGAATCAAGCAGTCTCAGTTATTTCTAGCAGCTGGCCCTGGGCCAGGAGGTAAACACCCAGGAGAGGAAGTCAGGCTGAAAGTGTTGAGACAGTTCCACATAATTAATTACCTGATGAACCTTGATGTGTGCACTGTGGGCTGCTTTGCAAGCCAACCTGTGGACCAAACACTCTAATGGGATTTATTACTGCAGGAAAGAGCCTGGAGTATCCCTTACAAACAATGCCACCTCTTCAGCCCACACTCAGTTTCCCAGGAAGCCACTACAAAATTGCATGTTAATTGCATGGAGATTCTTGAGCTCACTTGCAAGTGGGAAAAAAAAAATCCCACCCCAAATACTATTAGCAGTGTATTATCGTGAGTCCATGGAGAAACTCCCTACCTTTCGTTATGTGTGTTTGTACTATGGCTAACATGGTGTAAAGAGGACACAGCAAGTTTTTGAGGATACCTGTGAAACCTCAGACGAATCTACCTTGAAAGCCTTCTCTTGGGTGTTCACCATTCCTGTTCAGGCAACAACTTCTGTCCAAGCACAGCACAGGCCAGAGAGCCCTATGAGATGTGCTTAGCAAGCTTTCTTGTCTTTTGAATGAGATGACTCTGACAAAGCCTGTGGCAGAGAAGCCCTCCCCAAGTAGAGAACTTTCATACTGAGCTGTGAATGACAGCAAGAAATTATGCACGAGAAGAATGCTGGCAGCTGAGACAGAAATCTGGCAAAGATCCTGAGTAGCATTTGTTTTGGCATGTTTGTGAATCAGGGAAAAAAGGTGTGTTTATGGGGGTGCAGGGGGAGGCTAATGTCACTGCGTCTTGGCCAGCAGACAGCATGGGTTCTAGAATCAGGGAGTCTGGGAAAATCATTTTTCTTCTCAAGCTTGAAATGTAACCTTGAACAAATTATTTATTCCTTTGGAATCTTAGTTTTCTCATCTTTAAGTGGAGTAGAATAGCACCCATATGACACGGTTGTAATGAAAATCAAATGAGCTCATGAAAGTGAAGTATTTATCACAGTCCCTGGCCTGGAGTAGCTTTTCTCTTTTAGATTAGGTTTGTTTGTCTAATGTTCAATTTGCCATGGATTTTATGTCTTTTCAGGGACATTGTCAGACTGAGCAGGTTAAAATTACACCCAGCTGAATCTTGGAAAAATGAAGTGCAGACTTCCACTGGTAAACTCAGAGGAACCCCAACAGAGCTTGATTTCTTTCTTCTCTCTGTCTGTCTTTCTCTTTCTTGTTTCTTTCTCTCTTCCTTCCTGCCCCCACCAATAGATTATCTGGATGTGTTCAGAGCTCTAGCTTCTCTCTGAGTTTATGCTTTTTGCTGGAAAATCTGGAACCATGCCTTAAAGTCATAAAATGTGATCTAAGCATGTCACCTGAGCAAAGACACATCTCCTGTGTGAGCATCTGCTGGAAACTCTCAATAGCTAATCTGTTAAAATCCATAAAGACCATGGTCCACAATGAACACTTTGGCCAATTTCCTCATCAAATCAAACTGAACACTACAGATTATGTCACTGAGAAAGACTGGAAGCACTGAGGTAGTTCCAGTGGAGCATGTGCAATTAATTACCAGATGGACCGTGGCCCATGTGCTTTACATAAGCTGATTTTAAGCCTGCCTCTGGACTATGTTCTCCAACAGGTTTGTTCCTATGGGAAAGATCCTGAAGTGGCTCTTATGCAGAGCATCCCACAGATATCACTGGCTGTTCAGTCCCTGCTCAGCTTCCCAGGAAGCCCTGGCAGAATTGCACAGATGGACTGTGCCATTACTACAGAACTTATCTACAAGAAGGGAAAATCCTACCCAGATTCTCACGAGGCCACAGAGGAACCTAACCTGCTAGACTTAATAAGGTGTGTTTGTTTTTGACGACAAAGGCAAACATAGTGTGGTTCACCTCACCTACCATTAGTAGCATTTTTGTTAGAGCTCCTTGTCAGAGAGATATAATAAAATAGAGTCTTACATAAATTGCTCAGTATTGTCATTATGATCAGGGTAAGTTGTAATTTTCCGAACTCTAGTTAACTCTTAATCAGCCTTTTCTACATGTAGTAAAAAGTGACTATTTCTGCCTATCACCACTTACTGACTTTGTATAATTATGTGCTGTTAGAAATGAAATGAGGCAGAGAAAGATCCAATTCTTAGCTCTGCCACTTATCCATCGTCTGACCTTATCATGGCACTAATGATAGTTAATATTTATGCGAGCTTACCAGATCCTAAGCACTATGCTTAGCATTTAACTTATATCTATCTCATTTAATATTTGCAATAGGCCTTTGTCAGGGAAAGTATTTTCATCATAGCTTTTTTATATGTTGCAACTAGGGACGCAAAAACGTTGAGATATTTGTCCAAGGTCACACCCTTAGATCACCTGGTTGTATTTTAAATTGGATTGCCTTTGCCTGGCACATCTCGCTTTCATGATAACATTCAGCCTCTCCTCTATATGTTTCTTTCTCCCTAGCAACTGGATCTTCCGAGACTCTGCCTGTTTCTAGACTTGGCTTGGGAGTCAGAACTTCTGGCTCATAGCAGGAGACACAGAACAAAGTGTGCCTAGAGCCTGAGTTGCAGGCCATGGCAGGCAGGGCCAAAAGCAGGGAAGGTCTAACATGCCCGGTACTTGTTCGGTGATCCAAAGTGAAAGGTCAGCAACGGAGGGCCTGCAAGACTGCACAAGCGAGTGGGGAACAGATCAGAAACATTGCTGGAGTCTGATGGGGTGTGGAGACCCAAGCATTGGGAGGATGTTCCAGGGAAAGGATGCAGGTGGGAATTCAGTGGCACAGCTTCCACTCCCTTTTCCACCATCCTGAAAGAGAAATAACAATGATCTCTCCCACCTGTGGACATGGTGAAGCGTGAGTGAATGGGTCTTCGTGTGAGGCCCTTGGCTAGCCCTAAGGTGAGCATCTTATTGCAGAGGATTGGAAAAGGAGAACATGAGCACCTGTTTCATGACAGCCTAAACTAGGACACCTCATTAGGTTTAGGAGTGAATGGGAGGTAAGAAGATTGTTCTAGCAAGAGAAGAAATATGCTTACTTCCTGGCTTTGCCACATGTTTTGAGGTGAGACCATCCAGATGTACCATAAGAGTATTCTAGCACCATTGCAAGAGGTGGCTTGAATGCTGCTGACTCAAGGTGGTAAGAAGTGGTTTTAATCCGAGTGGGCACAAGATTACAATCATAATAATGGGTTTCATTTTATAGCATCCAATTGGAGTTGGTTGGTGGCAAAGGGAATTGGGGGCCTGTGAGGGCTTTCTCCTACCCTAAGTGGAGGATATCAACAGCCTGACAGGGGGAGCTGCATTTTCATGCAGTCAGTGGAGAGGAACTTAAGAGACCTTGTTAACACCTCAGTCTGTCTAAAATGCCTAAAACTGTAGAGGGCAGTTGGCAGGTCAGATAGAACATGTGAGGGCTTTCCAACCCATGCCTGCATCCTAGACAGCTGAGGTTAGCACCAGCTACATGGTTGGCATCCAGAGACTTGTGCCTAATTTGGCTGGCAAAGGACCAAGAGAGGGTGGGTAGAAGTGCAGCTGTTAGGTGGCCTGGGAGCCCTACAGACAGCAGGAAGAAGCAGAAAGCTTCTCTTGTAAAGCCTCACCGACTCTGGGAAGAAGCTGCGCAAAGCCATTTCTCTGCCCTTGGCTCATCCTGCTCATCATTTACTTCAGACTGAATAGGAAATAGACCTTTGCACCGAACAGCCTCTGGACTGTAATCTGGGAGGAGCATTCCAAGGACAATTAGAAGTAAGTGAATCCAGCCTTTCAGTGTGTAGAGGAAACGACAGGGAAGTGTAAGTCTTGTATCATTTAAGCGGAGGAGCTGATGAGAAGATTTTGAAGCAGGAAAACGGAGAACACACTCTTCCAGACAAAGAGGAAAAGGATGTAGTTAAAAATGATGGCAAACAGCGTAGGAGTAGAGAGCAGTGATTCAATAGAGTTAGTTGAGGTTTCTAAAAGAGAAGTGCAGAGCAAAAAGGAGAATGACATTCAAATATATAACAGAAAGAGCTCCCCTTAGGTATGGGAGATGGAAGTCTGCATGTGGAAATTGTTGGTGCTGCAACGTGTTGCATATATGTGTTCATGTATAGCTTTTCCACTTACTCGTTCTCTGATTTTCTATCAGCACTGATAATAGTTAATATTTGTGACACTTAATATTTATGAACATGTGTGTAATATTTATATATTAATGAAAACATTAAAATACAGTATATCCTGTCTTATTTTATTTTTCTGGTACCGGGGATTAAACTCAAGACCCTGTGCTTGCCAGGCAGGTGCTTTTTCTACTGAGCTATTTCCCTAGTCCCTATCTTGTCATATTTTAAAACTTGAGTACCACACAAAAGCATCCTGGAAGAAAATCAAGTGACCTATGAATGTAAAGGGGTTCATATTTCCCTGTGATAGCTTTCAACAATATTACAATTTAGAAGAGCATAGTTTATAGAGATAGTTGGGATAAATACTTGGTATAGCAATTTTATTCCAAGAAAATTTTCCAGATCCAAAAAATGAAAAAAAAAAAAAAAATAAAGACTCAAGGTGAATACTAGCTGACCTAAAGATAGAGATCTTAGTGATTGGAAATTCACTTTATAAACTCTAAGCATAAATTTAAGCAATTGTTGTGAATATGTGCCAAAAGACATTGGCAAAAAACAAATGTGAAAGAAACATCCCGAATGAATAATAAATTGGTGGCGGAGATAGCTTACGCACATTTGTTCAAAGTACACGATGCATAGTATATGTTTATGAATCTTTGCTGAATGAGTATAGAGTTCTTATCATGTAAGCAGGGATACATTCTTGCTTGAGACATGAGCATGGCTGGCACTTCAAATTCAGAAGAATGGCACTTCAAATTCAGAAGAATGAAGTGGAACTTTCTGTTCCCTTTATACCTAAGAAACACATTTTTTCGTTATTATAAGGCAGCAATCAATTTAATTATTTCCATGTATTATTATAGGCACTGGAGGGCTTTGTTAGATCCCTAGCACAAGTAACTCTTAGGTGATGTGCTCAGCCAATGACAGGCACTCTGGGTGCAGATGGCTTCCTTTTGTCACCTAACAGCAGCCCTTCCACGTCAACAAGTCTAAGGGGACAACCAGTTTTGACCATGTCAGTCACAAAATTTAACTCAATAATACCCATGTCCCTCATATTTCCATTATAGTATGATTTATTCGTTCTTAGTTTTCTAACTTCTACTGCTGGATCTATATGATTCATGCCATTAAGCCACTTAGGCTTAATGGATTCAGAGAGAATTGGTTGCAAATTGACTCATGACTTGATTCCTTTAAGATGACTACATCGTGTGGGCCACTCCCTGGCTTTCAGGAGAGATCTGTGTCTGAAGCTCACTGATTGTGGAGAGCTCTTGCCCCTCTAGAGTGAGTCTGCATTAGGACTGGGAGGTCTTTAGCTGATTCTTATAAACAACACCAAGTTGTCTGCTTCTAGCCATGTCAGAGTGAATGGAAAAACTAGCAAAAAACAGCTTCACAGTTTGTCCCAGAAGCTAGTAAGTGAATGAGCTTGTTTAGATTAGGGATGGAGACCAAGACAGGCCCCAAAACATTCCAGATAAAGAGGCTTATTTTAGATTTGATGGATTCCAAAATCAGTTGATCACAAGCACTGCTGGTTTTAGTGTTGTTGTTGTTGTTGTTGTTTTTTTTAACCAGGAACTTGATCAAAACTCAGACACCCTGGACCATCTTTTACATAGCAAGAGATTGTTCTCAGATTGGAGGGTCCAGTCTAGATAAAGTTCGGATATGTTTTCACTGAGAAATGAATTTTTGGAGGCATGAAGAGGATTTGAGGCATTTATCTCCTTCCTGAATTTGATCTTGGTTTACAGTAAATGTAGTAGTGGGCTGGGAATTTTCTGGGAATTTCTTTGCTCTGCTTTAAATGTGTCAGAGAACCACAGCCCTGTTCTTGTTCTCTATTGTCAATTGTATCCACAGAACATTTAAATTACTGTTTGAAGAAGGCTAAGGCTGGATTTCCCCCCTTGTGGCTATCTGCTCTGCATGAGCAGGGACAAATTTATAGACCACATTTCCCTCTGACAGACAGGTACTAGGAAGAGCAGACTTCTTTGAATACTGTTTTAAAATCAGTAGAATTAGGAATTGGCTACCAAAAATAAAAGTTGTATAATGTATTTCAAAGCCAGGTTAAATGTTTTATTATTCACTTAATCACTGTTCACTTTCCAAGTAAGTAAATAATTTTGACTTTACATTACTATTTCTTAATCAATAAAGTAATAACAGCATGAAACATAACGTCTTTGAAAAAGATTGTAAATGACAAATTCATATCTGCTAGTGTCTGTGTAATTTTCTCAATACTTATTATATTTCCAACGTCACTACGATCTAAGAGTGTGCAGAATATGCTAATCAACATACATGTGCATTCATAAAAATATTTATATGTCTCTTTGAAACACCTGGTTCAATTCTGTAATTTAGTACCAAAAAGACTCCATTTATCATTGGCCTGGGCTCTGTTGTTGTAAATAGTTTGTGCAATTCCAGGACTGGGGTTTAGGGAAGCGGTGTTCAGCGTCATTCATCGATTTGTTTAGTTTAATTGTTCTTTCAGTTTTCTTTCATTCATTCCACAGCACAGGAGAAACAGCCTGCTTTGTCTTATTCCTGCTGCTGCGCTGAGGCCTTGTGCTAAGGGGGTGAGAACAGAAGCAGGAAGATCAGTTATTGAAGCTATGACCATAATCTAAGTAAGAGCTGATGGTGGCTTGGACCAGAAAGACCCCAGAGGAAGTGGAAAGAGGAGATGAGATCTGGATTATCTTTTGAGAAAGAATCCAATTTGACAGGTTCAATTTGGAGCGGGAGAAAAATAGAGGCATGGACCAATGTATAAGTAAAATCATTTTGAGTGCTAGTTTAAAAGGATTCTTAAGAGTTGCTTTAAGGGCTTTCAGGAATGGAAGAGGTGCCAGTTATGTCCCTACCCAGATGGAGAGCTTCCGTTGGGTTTGTATTGTATATGGGACTGTCTGCTAATACAGTTGTTCACAGCATGGGCTGTGCTTCAGAATTACCTATTTACCTGGGGACCTTTAAAAGGTGCTGCTTACTGAATCCTACGCCTCACATTCTTCTCAAATCTGACTGTGTTTTGTTGTGAGTGTTACAATTCATAGAAGCTCCCCTGGTAGCTCTTGCATCAGTCCTGGTTGAGAGCCTCTGCTCTAATATTTCCTTTCAACAAACTTCCCAGGCCTTTCAAATAATGGGAAGGACTGGTTTTAGATCCAGAAATGTGTGATAGAATTTATATTCAAAAATTTTACATTTTCCTAGTACTCATCACCTCAGCAATACATTACTTATTTCCTTTAAAGGGATTTCTGTTCCCTTTTCCTTATGGAATTAGTAGTAGAGACCTACATCCTCTTTCCGCTTAAGGCACTGCTCCTGGCTCTCTTTCCTCTCTGCTCTTGGGCAGACAGATGGCAGATGTTGGCCTGGGGGACAACCTGCACATGAACATCAGCACTGGTGACAAGTGATGTTTTGCAGCCATCGGGGCACAGTTTTGCCCGGTATTTTCTCACCATGAAATGACTCTTGAGTTCTGCTTCCTGCTTCTTGGCTCCCAGAAGATGCTTTGGTTTTTTTTTTCTTTTTTCTTTTTTCTTCAATCCATTTTCAAGCTTGGTTCTAGCAACCTATTGAGTCTGTTGTTTCTCTTTTCTCCACTCGATGTTGATAAACTCCCTACTGCTTAACGATAGCTATAGGTTGTAATCAAGAACCCAATTGATGCAGAATGCCTGGGTGGCATTCTTTTCAGTATTTGTATCATGACATTATTCCAGTCTATTCATTTCACAACTGTGCACTGTGATTTCTTTGTTGAAAAAGAGCAAACAAGAAGAATAACAATCTATTGAATACACTTATTCAATCGGGAATGGATAGATACGAGTTGGTGCCAGATCTTTCAGAAGTTATAATAATTGTTATGAAACTAGTATAGCTATCAATAATAACAACAACTGATTAATCATCTACCTCTTGAAAGCACAAAAATTTGATTTAATGTTTCTAAAGATGCCAAGTCTCTGGCTGGAAAAATGTTTTTAGTGAAACATCAAAAGTAAAACTGGAAAGCTAACAAGACCTTGATCTTGGGGCATGTTTTGAATCTCCAGAGGAAGAGCCATTTGTGTCAGTTTGCATTCTCCAGAAAGAAAATTTCAAGACAGTTTCAAGTGTGAGAGATTTATTGCAGGAAATGTATTTAAGATAAAGGGAGAACCTACAGAAGCAGTCAGAGAAAGCTTCAGAGCAGGCTGCAGCTTTGAACAGAAGAGGAGGTAGTAAGAAGGATTTTAGAAGAATCTCAGGGTACACTGTGACTCTTTAAAAAAAAAAAAGTCTACATCAGGCTTATGGGGAGCTTAGAGAAATGGCCAGTTAGAAGACTTTTGTGTTGGGCAGAAATCTTTTGTGTTGGTATGGCTACTCTGCCAAGCTGCTCTTTCTGGGAGTAGCCTGGGCAGAGAATATCCTCTGTGTATTCTGGGATGGATCACTGGTCAGCTAACTACATGCTCTGCAGCAAATTCTCACTGGAAATGTTTGAGAAGCATCGCATCGTGTGGGCCCACAGAGGGCCTTAGAGCGAAGGAAAAAATTGCTTTGTAAATATCAAGGCCCTTCCCCCCACTATTCTGCCCATGCTTCAAGAGAATTCTGTGTGTGTGTGTGTGCGCCTTTATGCTTTTTTGTGTGGCTTAGTGGGGTCTTTTTGATTTGTTATTTGAGGAAGGTGGGTTTCAATACTTTGTGAAAAATGACTCATTTTCCATTCCTGAGGGAGTGGTTACAGACAGATGTCCGTCCTTTTCATGTGACCTTTGCATCATCAGATGTGGCCAACACCCTCTTCTCCATATAAGTAGTTGACTCTTTAACCAGATACAAAATTTGGATTCACGTTGTTTCAGTGCTCACTGAACATTGTGTGTTTGGGTTTTCTTTTCTGCTATTTCTTGGTCAGAATGCTGAGGCCATTTCCAGCCTGGTGAAACTTCGCCCTGTGCAATAGCCCTTGCTAGGTCTTTTACCATCACTGGTCTCCAAGCAATTAAATTCTATCTAGTTTTCATCAGTTCCTCAGAAGTAAGAGCTGACAGAAGCAATCTGTGCAGAGAGCTTATTCAGAAAGATCTCGCAGGATAGTTGGAAACGGTGAGGAAGAAGTAGGACAGCAGAGGGATGCGAAGCAAGGGTTTTATTTCAGAGTTTGGCCTGGCTTGAGCAAAAACAGCTGGGGTTTCATACTTCCACTCCCATCAGTCATTGTCTGAGGACCATGCTCTGTGTGTATGTGCGCGTGCGTGCGTGAGTGCATGTGTGTGTGTGTTGATGGATGCATCTGGGGGATGAGAGTGTTGGGTGTGAGTAGGTGTGAACTTCGTGCACTTTTGCTTTCTAGGCTTGTAGCTCAACTATGTGAACAGTTTGAAATGAATCTTTGAAGGATCTTGCAGGTATAAGCTGGGAGATAGATACTCAGAGCTAGCCCAAGGTGGAGCACAGGAAGTGCCTGATACAAGGGTCTAAATGGGGACCTGAGGGAATGGGGGTGGGTGGGGGGAGGACAAGGGGAGTTGGTTCCAGTGGAGCAGACCCCTGCATCCTATTAATGAGAGTGGTGCCTTGCAGATCTGTTCTCTGTAAAGTCTTTAGTAAGTGGCTAGGAAAGGTACCTGCAGGGGCTACAGTGGGATCTCATAGAGGCTGTGTTGACCTAGAGGTCAAGCTCTACGTCCCTAGAGGGATGTTTCCAGCCTAGATGACCAAGATATTCCTTTCTGGGATCAGTTGTGCACCTAGCCCTTGCTCAGAAACCAGGCCTGCAAATGCCAGTCATAGTCGCTGTCTTGCTTTTGCTCAGCAAAGAAACAGGATTCTCAGGAACAGCATGATTTGCTGTAGCATTGGTTGTAGTTTTCCCTGTTACCACGAATGGACAGGAATGTCTATTAAGCTGTGTCATGTGAACTGAGACTTTATAAATTAAAAAAATCCCATTCTTAACCATTTTAAAATAGAGAGGAGAAATCATGCTAATAAATACTAGGAAATCTTTAAAAGATATTGCTACTTTTAAGTTTTGAAAGAGCACACTGCATGCACATATCCTTCAAACTAGGATGACTAGAAAGTGAATGCTCTTTTCTGTGGAAATACTGAAAGGTGGGTGAAGACCACAAATTTTCAATTCCAACAGAGAGAGGCAACTTACTCTTTTTAACATTTAAGGTTTATTCCTTTTAAATACTTTTTCACATACGGCTGTAATAGAAGCTTGTAGTGATTATAGAGAATTTCTAAAGTACATTTGATAGCCCTTTCAAAATATAACTCTTTTTTAAAATTTTTATTTTATTTTTTTTCTTGTTTCAGAAGTTTTGTTTATTTATTTATTTTTATGGCCGGCTCAGCCTGGCCTGAGGGCAGGGCTGGCACAACATATGGTGCTGGGGATCAAACCGCGGTCCCTGCAGCTGCCTAAGCTTTCCTAAGCAGGCGCTTTAGACCACTGAGCCATCCTGCTAGGCCCTCAAAATATAACTCTTAACGTGCTTCTTCTTGAGTGGGAGGCGGATTGACTGACTCACTTCTCATGAATAGACAATGGCAGAGGTAATGGTGTGTGGCTTTGAGAGGCTGGGTCTTAAGAAGCCTGCAAGGAAATCATTGTGCTCCTTGCTCTGGGGAAGCCAGATGGTATGTTGGTCCGATGCTCCCTGTGGAGAGATCCTGGTGGTGACCTCTCACAGCAGCTGTCCAGGTCCCTGGCCAAACCCCAGAAGCAATTCCTGTATCCTCTGGGCAAGATTTCAGATGAACTCAGACTTGGCCAACATGTTAATTAGAACCTCAGAAGAGACCTGGAAGCATTTGGTTAAACTTTTTCCAAATACCTAACCCACAAAAATCTGTAATATTAAAAACTGTATTGTTTTGGGATAATGTTTAAGGTAGCAATAAATGACTAATATAAGTCTCTTCAGATTTTCTGGTTTCCTTTTCAAAAAGTTATATGAATTTATTCACTTATCAAAACTAGATAAAAATAGCTGTATTACTATGCCCTTTTCAATTGAGTTTCATGAAAAAAGAAAGAGCTTTACTAATGCAGAAATAGATTCTCTCTCTGTTTTGGTTAAAATTACAGTTGAAATGATTTCAGCATTACTTTATGAAAACTTTAAGAAACCATTAACACAAGGACTTCAGAAAATGGAAAACATTGATTTAGTCATTGCCCTTCTTTGAGAGAAGATTAGAAAGGGTAAAAAAATATTTGTACATTATTTGTCATAGTTCAACTAATTTAATTCTTTACTTGTTATCATAAAGTTGAGTTTTTGTGTGAAGTAGCTTTATTAAGAATGGTAATAGAATTTTTTGTAATGCTGACAGTTTTTCTTTAATAAATTCAAGGACTATTGATCTGAAACCTTAAGAGTGTTAATGTTTCTTGTGGCAGCTGCATATTCTAGAATTTTTGCTAGGGAGAAGTATCTTATATAAGGTTGTTTGTCTCTTAAAGAAGATGGCTTTCCTTCTCAACTTTGTAATGCTGAACAGCTAACTGGCTAAGCTCATAAATCAGGTTACAATAACCTCTAGCAACTTCAAAAGTCTTGGGACAAGAGAAATATTTGTAATCTTATCCTACTTGTGTAAGTCTTGTAGATAAAAACAGCCATTGTGGTATTGCAATGAAATCTATTTGTTTTAAATTAAATCTCAACATTTATTTATTGTTTGTTTTTGTACTTGGCATGGTCCTGTTATGCAGCTTGGATTTGTAGCAATCCTCCTGTCTCAGCCTCCCCAGCACTGGGATTACAGGCATGTGCCACGATGCTCTTGATGGCTCACTCAGTATGCCTTCGGGCAGGGCTGGTGGGGCATCTGGTGGGGGAATCAAGTCCTGTCCTCTGTGGTTGCCTAAACAGGCACTTGTTTATTGAACTATCTCATTGGTCTTTATTTCCTACTCTCTGTCTCTCTTTGTCTCTCTGTTTCTTCTTCTTCTCTCTCTCCCCTCTCTCTGTCTCTCCCTCTCTTTCTCTCCTCTCTCCTCTCTCTCTCCTCTCTCTCTCTCTCTCTCTCTCTCTCTCTCTCTCTCTCTCTCTCTCATACAGGGTCACACAATGCAGCTTTGACACGTAGTGATCCTTTTCTCAGCCTTCCCAGCGCTGGGATTACATTTAGGGCCAGCACAGAGGGCTCAGGGTTTCCAGGCCAGCATGGCATGTGGTACCAGAGATCGAACCCGGGTCCTTGTGTGTTACTGTCAATGTTCATTTATTGTTGCTTGGAATCATCAACCTTGCCTCTACCCTGCTACTGGCACGGTGACCTTTCCCCTCTGTTATGTGGCTTGGGTTGGATGGTCATCCCAGCTCACCGAGTGGCCCTTCTTGAGATCTTCAGTGCCTGTCACTAATCCCTGATGCTGGCCCGCGTGTCTGACATTTGTCATCTTTCTGGGTCATCTTTCATGGCCTTTACATGTGAAGAAATGGAGCTGGACATCTGCTGAGATTATTCCTCCAATATATCATTTGGCCGAGAGTAGAAAGTTGCTACACACTAGCACACAATGATGTGTTTTCAGATTAAATAAAGATGCAAATGATTTGTTCCAAAAAATCAGCTATAAATTTAGTGTTTTTCTGCCAAAACATTTTGCCTGTCATTTTAAGTGTCTTTGTAAAAAAAAAAAAGAAAACAAAACTGATCACCATCAAAACTGTCTGTGCTTCTTGTGGCAAGAGTGTATGTTAGCTTTAATTCCACATCTGTCAGAAGATAAACCAAGAGAAGACCAGACCAAAGCAAATCAACATGATACTCTCACGTGCATGTATTAGCTCTTTCTACCAGAGGGTTATTAAAAAGTGTAAGCCTCATTACATGCTCTTTTCCTTACCAGTAAAATAAGTCTGTAACAACAGCACTGTCCCCTTTAAACTCATGGGAGCTGCCACAGCCAATCCGGGCAAACAAGGTGCGTGTGGGTCAAAATGAGGGTTATGCTCTCTTGCTACCATGATCGTTCTCCACTTGTCTGCTTGACGACCTCCAATCTTTCTTAGCTTACAATTATTTGTCTCCTGTGGCTTCCGGTGCCACATTTTTAAAAATAAGTGTGTTTAGTACAGGGCCTCACTGCACAGATCAGACCCCAGCCATCCTCCTGTTTCCAGCCTCCCAAGCGCTGGGACTATAGGTTTGCACCGCCATGCCCAGTTTAGTTTATATATTTTTTTAATTTTCAAAAAATTTTATTTATTTTTATTTTTTTCTTGTTTCAGAACCTTTGTTTGTTTATTCACTCATTTTTACGGCTGGCTCACCCTGCCCTGAGGGCAGGACTGGCGCAGCATGTGGTGCCAGGGATTGAACCGCGGTCCCTGAAGCCACCCAAGCTTTTTCAAGCAGGCACTTTAGACCACTGAGCCATCCCGCCGGGCACTAGTTTATAATTATTTGTCCCTCTGTCCCAGACTTAGAGCTCTTTGAAGGTTGTGCTTTTATCTTTTCCATGACCACTGAATTTGGGTGTTACAAAATATATGGAGAATAAGTAACTTCTGGAAGGTAGTGAAAAGTGAATCCAGAGGTTGACTGGGAACACTAAAGCACGATACGACCATCAGACTCTGTGACACAAACTGTCTCATCTTTCCTTAAAAATATTCACTTCAGACTATGGAAATATTAACTTCTCCCCAGATCCGGTATATGTGAGCAAATTTGACAGGCTCTCCGTAATGTTCCTTCACTCCTGCTGGCTAAAGCAATGCTAAGTCAATGTTTTGCTGTACAGGACCAAATGCATTTTCACTTAATTTGTCACTCGTCAACCTCTGAATAACTTGTTTCAGGTCCAGTGACAGAGCTGAAGAAGGGATGTTTTGAGACAGGCTGGCCAGCTGCCCAGGCGGGCTCTCTTGAGTGCTATCATGTGAGGAGCACTGCCTTGCTCTAGGTCTGGTTCTTTGCTTTCCAAAGCCTTGACATTTCATTCAGTGCACAAATCACCATGTAACCAGTTAATGTATTCGTATCCTGATCTATTAATTTATAATGAGCAATAAACACGGCAAGTAGATAGAAGCTCATGTTAGTGGGATAAGTGTGTTCTTACCTCCTTGGGAAGACAAGAGGGGAGCCAATGTGGAAATCGTCAGTTGTCTTAGTTGGTGCAGAAGAGAAAGGGGATGTGTGTCACTGAGCGACTAGAAGCTCAGGCTCTGCTTCTTCGCCGTAGCCACCAAACTGCTGAGTTTGAGTGGGTGTTTGTACCCAGGGTCTGTATCCTCTTTCCCCTGGGAGGGGGGGGGCTACTTGAAAAGTTCTTGCCATTTGTACCTGCCATTAACAACATTTCTTCATACAAGGAAAAACAACACAGCCAGGTCTCCAATTTTCATAACATAATTACAATGTGGTAAGGCTACCGGGTGCTTTGAGTTCAAGTCCCTGCAGCTCTATAATTTCTTGAACTCCTGGCTACAATTAGTCCATCTTATCTGTTATGTATTAACTATTACTAGCTTCATTCTTAGGCAGTGGCTGTATTATTTATTAGGGGCTTCAGAATATGATTCTAATGGTGATGATATAGTTATCGGACCCTTGGCCCCTGATGGCCACACTCTGTAAATATTGCTTCCTAGTGACCTTTAGGCAGATTGTCAGTCTTGCACCAATGCCTCTTAAAGCTGAGAATAAGACGTTCTCACCAGAAACTCAGGAAATGAAACAAAACTGAAAATGTTGGAATGCAAGTCTCACAGGTGAATATTGTTTTGTATGTGTCTTCTCTGTTTATAATATCAATTTTTTTCTTTTTCGTTGTAGGCTGTAGCTACAAAAATTGGCAAACTATACAATTTAGAGCTTCTGTGTCTCAGACAGCCAGATGCATGTTCAGAAGTGTTAGTCTGTTTAGATGACTTTGGCCATGCGGATTCCTGTTACTGAGAGGACAATGTGTGCTGTGTCGGGACCTGAGAAGCTGCACAGTGGGAGTAGCTGAGAGGGAGGGGGAGGGGGGAAGGGGGATGGGAGGAGGAGAACTAGGAGGATGAGGAGGAGGAGGAGGAGGAGGAGGAGGAGGAGGAGGAGGAGCTAGCTAGGAAAGGAGGAATCTGTTGGGGGAGGAGAGCAGGAGCTGGGGGCTCTGGATGGCCACTGCTTCTCTGTTGCTCACGTTTTCCACTCTCATTGCAGCTTGGCTTTCTGGTGGCCAGAGCCCAGCTTTCCTGAATGTACTGAATTCCATGGCAGGGCGCCCCACCAGGATCCGTGCTCAGGGTCAGCCAGTCAGAACAAAGGAAGAGATTTTTCATAGGAAATGTTCATTTTCTTAGGCAGTTGCTTTCATAAGCATAAGAATGTGTCACATATTTGGCTCTTCAAAGGTAAATGTTGGGCAGATTCTCAGACACAAACCCGTTTTAATTGTTTCTTTGGCATCTGGCTTATTTTCTGCAGTGACTGTGTCCATACTGCGACCAAGTGGTGCTGGATATTTGGAAATAGCAGACTGCACTTTCCCTTCCCTTCCCTTCCCTTCCCTTCCCTTCCCTTCCCTTCCCTTCCCTTCCCTTCC
>PVJA010020506.1:0-36856 GCA_004027025.1 Myocastor coypus | reverse complement strand
TTTTTTTTTTTTTTTTTTTTTTTTTTTTTTTTTTTTGTCTTCTTGAGACAGGGTCTCACTATATAGTTCAGACTAACCTTGAGCTCACTTTTGTAGCCCAGGCTGGTTTTGAACTCACATTGGTCTTCCTGCTTCAGCCTCCCCAGTGCTGGGATTATAGGCATGTGCCACTATACTCAGTAAAGAAGGTATTCATTTTTCTTCTTTTTTCAGTACCAGGAATTGAACTTAGGACCTTGTACTTTCCAGTCAAGCACTTGTTCTGCTGAGCCATCTCCCCAGCCCCTATTTTGGTTTTTTGAGATAGGATCTTGCTATGCAAAATCTTCCTTTGCAAGAACTATGCAATTCAGACTGACTTTGAACTCACCATGTTGCCCAGGCTAGCCTCCAAATCGCAGTGATCCTTTCTGCCTCAGCCTCCTCAGTGCTGGGATTACAGGCATGTGCCACCACGGCTGGCTCACTGATTCATTTTTAGAGTAATAGATAAAATAAGTCTGAATTTAAAACTGGATGGTGGATTTTTGCTTTCAGTTGATAATCATTTATTTTTCTGAGTGTCAGCCCACACAATTGAAAGTAAGCCCTATGAAAACACTTTCTTGAGATATAATTTGTTTGTGTTACCTGCTTCTGAATATTTATCCAGTAGTACTTTCAGTACTGTCTTAACTTACAATGTGAAACATATATGACAAGCAAAAAGCTGAGTTTTTTTTCCATGGCTAGGTCTTGTAACAGAATATGTAGTATGACAATTTGAATTATAGCTCTTGTTTGGTAGTGAGGCATCCATAGTTTACAGTGGAGAAGTAGATGAGGCTGGAAACCTCTTCTAGCCTTAGTTCTTGCCCATTGGCTAATGTAGGGGAGTGGCTAGATCTGAGCACGAGGATTATGGAACAGCCAGTGGCCCAAGAGTCCCATTGAGATGTTCCACCTGCGCACTCAGTGTCTAGGGAAGAAAGTTCCAATCTGCATTGACGTTTCCATTTTTAAATCCAGCTTGTGGCAGTGAGGTTCTGGCAGGGTGCACTTTGGATTCTCCGAGCCTCTTCACGCTGCCTCTCCCAGCTTGTCAGGAGGTGCATTCTTGGCAGCTGTGTATTCACTCTGGGGGCTTTCGGTTCCTAGTGATGTAGAAATGGACCCACGGGGAGCATCTAGGTAGACAGCAGTGTTCTCTGCAGTGAAACAGTTGATGTGATTGCCCTGTTGATTTCTTTGTAGTCTGCCAAAGCTACTGCTGACCGAAAGTCTGCGTCCAAACCCATTGGCTTTGAAGATCTTCGTGGCCAGTCTTGTGATATTCCAGAAAGACTTCACTCCCAGGAGGTGGATTTGGGGTCCTCGCAGGGAGACCTGATGGCTGGCACCGACTCTGAGGAGGCTCTCACCGCACTGATGTCCAGGAAGACAGCCATCTCACTGTTTGAAGGGAAAGCCCTGGGCCTTGATAAAGCCATCCTTCATAGCATCGACTGCTGTTGTAAGCACACTCAGGGAGACCGGACAAGAGTGAGGAATGAGGTCACCGTAGTGCATTGGCTCAGCCCTGTGTATATTTGTGCATTGTAATAGGCTCATTAAAAAGCCACCAAGACCTACTCTGTCCTTCCTGGCCAGGTTCGGGGAAACGGCAATGAGATAGAATCGGTCTTAGAGCTCAGAGAAAGATATCTAAAAAATATTATCACACAAATGTGAAATTGTAACTATAGTGGGTGCTATTGACTTAAACTAAAGAGTCCTTTCTGAGAGCTTCTGATTGAGAGAGTTAATGAAATAATTATTTGCTTATGCTGGGGAAAATATGAAGGAAGACATGGAAGGCTTTTTATTTATTTATTTATTTATTTATTTTTGTGGGACCGGGGTTCAAACTCACAACCTTGCACTTGCCCAGCAGGCACTTGTGCCTCGGAGCTATCTCCCCAGCTCCCTGGAAGGCTTTTTAAAATGTGAGCCACATAAAGGATCTAAGTGAAGAGTGGAGTCCCTCACATACCAGGTGGCATTTAAGGCGGAGGCAGCAGGGTGTGGAGGTGAGGTTAGAGAAGACCATACTCTGGGCCTCAGGTCGACATGTAGAATTTGGGCTTAATCTTGCAAGGTGTCTGGTATGGAGGGAGGGTAGGGCAGTGGGAGGCCCACATGTGCATTTTGTGAGGTTTCTCGGCTGCACTGTTGAGGACGGAGAAAGACCTTCAAGGTTGCTATAGTGGCTTTGCTGGGGTAAGTGAAAAGAATATTTCTATCTTTTCAGCATCTGATGATACCAAAAAAAAAATGTACAGCTCCATTCTGGTGGTGGGAGGTGGCTTGATGTTCCATAAAGCACAAGAATTTCTCCAGCACAGAATTCTCAACAAGATGCCCCCTTCATTCAGGCGAATTATTGAAAACGTAGATGTGATCACAAGGCCCAAGGTATGTTGTCTCGTGGTGCAAGTTGGACTGGGTGAAAGTGGAATGAACACTGGTTATTTCTGTCCTAATGCATGTGGGCAGGTAAAGCCCTGGGAATCACAGCTTGTGTCAGGAGGTCCTCGAGGGCTTGAGGCAGTGGAGACATCCCCATAGCATGTGGCAGAAGGGGCTCGGGGCTGGGGACTGGATTTCTGGCTCTGGCCCTTGCTGTGCCTGGTGTCTCCCTTTGTGCGAGGACCAGATGTACTCAGCACACTGCTGAGGTATCCACAACGGCTCCATTTTTATCTCTCTGTCATAGGAAGAAGCTACTATTGATCCCCAGACGAGAGATATTTTTGCCTTGAACTATTTTGAAACAAATCTAAAGTAGATCATGTATTTCATTGCATCTCAGTAGAGTTCTTGGCAATGTTTTTGTTTTAATGTATGTGAATATTTAGCATTATGGAGATTTCTTGTTTTAATTTATTTAGTTACGAGGGATTGAATCCAGGCCCTTTACACTGAACTACATCGTCAGTTCTTTTCATTTGTATTTTGACATAAAGTTTTCCTCAGTTACCTAGATGGGACTCAAATGTGAATCCTCCTGCCCCCACCTCCTAAGTGCTAGGATTGCAGACATGAATCCTGTGCCCTGCCAGTGGGGATATATTCCACTCACACATCAAGATTATTTTGTTACGTATGTTCCTGTCTGGCACCTATTTGTGGAGTAATAGTACAGTGGTATATTCAGTAATAAAATGAAGCTTCTCTTTTTGGAAGAAAGGAGTGTTGGTGAGCCCTGCTATCTTTAATGCAAATGGAAAGTCTGGCTTGTTGACTCAGCAAATACTCCCTTCCACTGAAGTGAATGATGAAATACAGTTTATCTGCTTGTGTAGAATAACAGTTGGGGCCCGTAAGATGGCTCAGCGGCCTCAAGAGCCTGCTTAGGCAAGCTTAGGCAGCCGCAGGGACCATGATTGGATCCCCGGCACCACATGCTGTGCGAGCTCCACCCCCAGGGGAGGCTGAGCCGGCCATAACATAAAAATAAAAGTTAAAAAGTAGAATAACTGTCACTTGTCTAGGACATGGATCCCCGGCTGATCGCATGGAAAGGAGGGGCTGTGTTGGCGTGTTTGGATACAACACAGGAACTGTGGATTTATCAGCGAGAATGGCAGCGCTTTGGTGTCCGCATGTTACGAGAGCGCGCTGCGTTCGTGTGGTGAAGTGGGGAGGGAGAGCCACTGGAAGACCAAAAATGAGTGTTGGTATACTTGGTAGAGGATTAAATGATGTGTGTATTTTAATTTATTAAATCACATGCTTAATTTTCATGGAAAGACTTTGCACTTTATGTTCAGGATATGACATTGCTTTGAAATTATAATCATTTTCATAGTTGGGATACGTGAGGATAAGTATGAACTTACACTTCAGCTGTAAATCCTGCCGCCTCCTGAGGATTTACAAACTGTCCAGTGATGTCAAACGTTGCTATTGAATGACGTCATGTGGTGTGCAAGAGGTCTCCAGTGTAAAGATGGAGACCCTTGACTCACGCCACCATAGGGCAGGGTATGGGTGTGCTGACTGCTATCCAGAAGAATTTGGGGTTTTTGCTTGTTGAGGTTTTTTTTTGTTTTGGTTTTTTTTTTTTTTTTTTTGAGACAGGGTCTGGCTATGCAGTTCAGACTGGCCTTGAGCTCACTTTTGTAGCCCAGGCTGGTCTCGAACTCACACCAATCCTCCTGCCTCAGCCTCCCGAGTGCTGGGATTACAGGCATGAGCCACCACGCCCAGCTTGTTGAGTATTTTTTGATACTAGAAATCAAACACAGGGCCTCAAGATTTCTAGGTAGGCCCTGTGCTGTGCCACTGGTAGCCCGAGCCTCCAGAAGAAGTTTGAGAATACATCAGGCATAAATTCACTTGGCAGGAATTTTAAAATGCACACTCAAAGAAATAGAAGACAGACCCTCTAAGAGAGGGTAGGCACCTTTATGGCCTTGAGCTTCATATGTTTATGGGGGACTTGGAGAAATTCTAGAACTTGAGAATCTGTGCAAAAAGGAGATTCAGCTTAAAGCTGGGCCGGGAGAACATGATGGCCTGTTCTTACAGGTAATACAGCTCCTGCCCATCTATTAGGCAAAGGCTCATCTCACAAATGTAAAGGGAGGTCTCTTCAGAGGTGGAGAAGGCCAGTTTGTGAGGAGAGAGTGGTTCAGCTTATTTGTGACTTTAGGAATTTTTTGACTAGTTTATCCTAAAGCTGCAGTTTTTATTAAAAGAACAACTTTAGTATTAAGAATTGCCTTGTTTCACCTATGCCTATTGTGCTATGCCTGTGCTGTCTCAGGGTAGCCCAGGTGGGCTTCTGGGCCTCACCCGCAGGCCACATGGCTTTGTATGACTTGTGAGATCCCACTGACCAGCTGTGTTCCCTCTTGTCTGGAGTACCATAGGTGTCAGTTTTCTGTGTGCACATAGCATGTCCTGTTCGTCCTCTTTGAATTCCAACAGGGTAAATATGTGTGGTCAACTTGGGTTCTGCTTTTCAGTTTCCTGCTAGAGTATGAAAGAAGATTGGACCCCAACAAGTTGAGATTTCCTGAGGCAAAGATTTAAGGCTCTGCTGGCAAGCTTTTGTTACCAAACTTGCTCTCAGGTAACTTAAGGAAACTGTTATGTGACCAAAACAAACACAGCTGAAAGGGAAATCTTGTTTCCTTCCTAAAGCCAAATAGAAATGATTTGGGAGGCAGAAGCAGGAGGCTCAGAAATTTGAATCTCACCCCAGGCAACTTACAGGGCACCTGTCTTAAAAGAGACCCCTGTCTCTGGGTATGTAGCTTAGTACAGGGAGCTCAGGGTTCGATCTTGAGTACTGCTAAAAAAGAGTTGGTGGGGGGTTATGAGAGAGAAGAAAGGTAGACGCTTGGGAGTCACAGCAAGTTGATGAGTGGTCCAACTTTTCACCTAGGACAGCCCCATTTATTTATTTATTTATTTATTTGGGGGGAGGTGGTTACCAGGGATTGAACTCAGGACCTTGTACTTGCCAGGCGAGTGGCTTGTTCCAATGAGCTGTCTCCTCAGCCCCCATCCCTATTTTTATTATCAGCACTTTTACAAGCACAGTAAAAACCATCATGATAACTAAGCCTTGCTACATACCACCTCAGCCATTACTCAGGGTCTGCATGTGAAGCCAGATGTGTTGGGTTCTCACTTTATTCATTTGGATTTTTATTTTATAAAACATAATCTGGAATGCACAACTCTGAAAGGATAATTCGCTTTTATTACTATTATTATTATTTTTAATGTCTGACCTCTGTATAAGAAAAAGATGCTTCTAGGAAAGTAGAATTGAAAGACTTAAAATATAGTGAGTGGTTCTTTGGTTCATGAATTTTATTTCATGAATTTTATTCTTCTCATCATTTCATGTTTGCAGTTTGGTTGCAACCACAACTATGAAAAGAACTAAGTTTGTAAACCAAGGTATTACTGTATTGTGGGCAGCTAAGTTAGATAAAAGTCAGAAATGGGGCTAGGTCATTCGTGAAATGCAAATCAAAACAACACTTGGATACCATCTCACCCCAGAAAGAATGGTTACTATAAAGAAATCAACCAACAACAAATGTTGGAGAGGCTGTGGGGAAAAAGGAACACTTCTCCCCTGATGGTGGGAATGCAGACTTATGGAAAGCCATGTTGAGACTCCTTAAAAAACTAGAACTGGGAATCCCATTCAATCCAGCTATCCCCCTACTGGGAATTTTTCCAGATGAACTGAAAACATATCATAGTGATATCTGTGCACCTATGTTCATAGCAGCACAATTTTTGATAGCCAAATCCTGGAAACAACCAAAATGCCCATCATCTGAAGAATGGTTGAAAAAGATGTGGTATTTTCATAAAATGGACTATTACTCAGCTATAAGGAATGATAAACTAGAAGACTTCTTATATAAATGGAAGTATCTTGAACATATACTCATAAGTGAAACAAACCAGACCTATGCAAATATCATATAGTCTCCCTAGTGTAAGGAATCAAAAGAAGAAATAGATAATTTTTGGGCGGTACCAGGAATTAAGCTCAGGACCTTGCGCTTTCTGCATTCTCAACCCCTATAGTTTTTTTTTAAAGAGTAACTTAAATACAAAATGCATTTGGAAGAGTTAAAAAAAGTAATGTTTATTGAAAGTGTTAATGTTTAATTGTTTGATCAGTCTTACATACCAATGTCTATTGATCTATACTGATTCGATGATGAAAATATGTAATGCAACGATGGTTAAAATTTTCTTGTTTTGAAATTCTGTACTATACGTACTCTTACTTGTTACTGTTTTTTTCTATCTTTGTTTCTGCTATTTTTACTCTTTAAAATAAAAATTACCAATAAAAAAGAAAAAGAAAGAAAATGAGGCCCTGTACTAAAAGGCATAAAAAATAAATAAATAAATAAAATGAGAACTAAATGGATTTAAAAAAAGAAGAAATTGGGCTAGGTGATAGCTTGGCAGTCTAAGCATCCGCCTAGCAAGCATAAGGACCTTGTTTGATCCCTGGGACCACATCCCATGCCAGCCCCTGAACCCTGGGAACACCATGCCAGCCACCAAAACTGGAGTGGTGGTGCACACCTTAAAGGGGAGGCTGTGACTGAAGGATCACTGTCTGAGCTGCTTTGTAAGACACTGTAGCAAATAAATAGATTTGATTTTTTTTTTTTTTTTAAGAGAAAGAAATGGGACACACATCATTATTTTAGGAGAATTTTATTTTTTGTTTTTGGTGCTGAGGCCCAAACCCAGGGCTTCCAGCTTGCTAGGCAAACCTTCTACTGCTTATTCAAATCCCCAGACTCAGGGACACACATTTTTAAATAGCACAGTTTCTTGTATGTGAGAAGTCAGAAGGGTAAATAAGAACCAAAGTGGATGGTAGATACTGGGAAGTAGGACAAAAAATGTTCAGTAGGGAGTAAAGGAGCTAGAAAGGAAAAGGAAAAAACAGCTTTTGTAAATGAGAAGGGTTGAAGGGAGGGAAAGGAAGAATGAGAAAGGGATAGTATGTGCTGCTGCAGATTGCTTATGATGAGGGTGATTATATCAAAATGTTCCAAAAAATTCATTTTAAAACTGTATAGTCAGACAGGAACCAACTCTTACAAGGAAGTCAGTGAAAGGTGGACACACCAAAATTGTGGCTAGAGGTACAAATGAGTGCATGGCCTGAGATTAAAATCGCGGGGGCCACATTTACATATTTTCCTATAAAATAAACGGAAACTTGAGGTTATACTGATACCACTGAACCCATTAAACTCAGATAGGCTTCAGATACCTGGATGGGTGGCCATAATACCTGGGCCCTTCTTCCCAATGTTCCTGTTTTAGAAGTCATAGGTAACCCAGGCCTAATGATGCCCTAGCTCCTTACCACGAACCCTGCTGCTCTACTAAAGCAATATTAGCTAAGTGGCTACCCTTGTAGTCTTACTGGTTGATCATAGTTTGGTCTTCGTTATGCACACCTCAAGATTTTGTACCCATCACGTGATTTTGCCTTATAAAAGTCTTAGAGAACTGCGTTTGTGACAACCCACTTTGGGGACCCCTCCCGTCTCTTACGAGCTCACTCTCAGTAAATCTTTCCTTTTCATTTTGTCTTTTTTTGAAACAGGGTCTCACTAAGCAGTTCAGGCTGGCCTGGAGCTCACTTTGTAGCCCAGGCTGGTTGCAAATTTGCAGTGATTCTGCTGCCTCAGCCCCCTGCGTGCTGGGATTATGGGTGTTCGCCACCACACCTGGCCCAAATCTTTCCTATTAATGCTTGTTGTTCCTTGGAATTCTCCAGGATGAGAACTCAGCACATCTGACTCCTAGCAAGCTGGTAGTTGTATTTCCCCTCTATCAGTACCAACATGTCTCTACATTCTGTCACTCTGGTAGTTTTTTTATTTAAGTAAATCGGTTATTACTAACTTATATGAAGGTTTATTTCAAGAAAGTCAACTTTCAACTTAACAATGTTTTAACATAAATGAATTAATAATAGAACTCTAATTAATAATAGCTTCTAATAGGTAACTGGACAAAAAGACATTGGGTTTATAGGAATGTATTTTGATTTCATGTAAATGTCACATAAAGAGTCAGGACATGAATCTTAATTTGGAGCAAGAAGTCATATGCAAATACCAAACTATACTGTAGTCACACATGGATCAGGTCATCTAGTCAACCAAAGTGTGTCCAACTTATAACTCCCTACCCCACTTCCCACCAACACCATCCCCCTTTTTTTCTGGTACTGGGGAATGAACCTAGAGCCTTCGCTGAAGGATATATCCCCACCCACATTTTTAGTTTTTTGAGACGGTTCTTGCTAAGTTGTACAGGTTAGACTCAAACTTGGCATCCACCTGCCTCAGTCTCCTAGAGTGCTGGAATTATAGGCATGTACCACTATACCCAAATTATTCCCCATTTTTACTGTCTTAAACATATTAATAGAGTTTTTCTCCCAGGAAGCTAAGTGAAATAGTGAGAAGTTCCTAAATTTAGTCATCATTAATTGGACTTAGATTGTTATAGAGCTAAACAACTACATGCATGGCATAGATTGGTGAAGCCTGGACATCTGGCTGGAAGATAGTGTTGTTACATTATCTGAATGATCAGTCTTCAGGTATAACTATTCTTAAATTTTAGATACCAAATTGGTTTAGTTTTGTAACTATAAATTCAGTTTTACACTAAAAGATACAATGTATGGTTTCATGAGGAAATGATCTTGAACAGAAATGCTGGAAAGGAAGTAGGAAAAAATACGTACAACAAAGAGCAAATATGGAGATAGAAATTAATATTGGTAGTTTCAGGCAACAGTAGTAATATGATGTCAAGTTTAAAATATGTGTATTTTTAAATACTTGACCATAATTACAAAAATGCCTCAAGCTGGTAAATAGAATTTAAGCACCCTGAGAAATGAACAAAATATTATTTTACATTAGACATTAAAACAAGAATGCTGTGATTTTTGAGGTGATCACTGAAACAAAAGAAAGTTAATTTATATGTAATAAGATAAATAGGAAATCAGAATAAGTGAAAAATGTTTAATTGCAAAGCAGACAAGAAGAAAAAGTGTAACAGATGGGGCCAACAACAAATAGCAACATGTTGAATTCAAACATAAAAATAGCAGTGATAAATTATCTGTAAACAGACTACGTATTTTGGATTTAGTAAAAGTTAAAATGTACATTAAATTTTTTAAAAAATAAACTTAGTTTTAGTTATTTAGTATTGTTCCACTATTTCATAATGTTTATAACAATCATTTTCTCATTTGAGACAGGGTCTTGCTGCGTAGTCCAGACTGGCCTTTAATTGGGTAGCCCAGGTGGGTGGGCCCGGAACTCCTGTTGATCCTCCTGCCTCAGCTTCCCACGTGCTGGGACAACCAGCGTGCTCCATCATGCCCGCCTTGTTGGTAATAATGTTACAGCGGACCATACTATTTTTTAATGAGTAGCCTTAGGTTTGTATTCAGTTGTGATCTTCCCTGTAAGCAGCCAACTGCAGGGTTGTCACAGAGGCTTTTCTCCAGGAACTGTTGGCTAAGGCATTTCGAGAACTTTATTTATTTATTTTTTATTTTTATTTTTTGTCTTTTTGAGACAGCGTCTCACTATGCAGTTCAGACTGGCCTTGAGCTCACTTTTGTAGCCCAGGCTGGTCTCGAACTCGCACCAATCCTCCTGCCTCAGCCTCCGGAGTGCTGGGATTACAGGCGTGCGCCACCACGCCTGGCTTCGAGAACTTTAAATCCTCCCCCTTCGAGGCGAGGGTGCAAGAGGGAGTAGCGCCGTGGCCTGCTCATGACCGCTTCTCCGCTGACCTGCGCGGTGTGACGCTGAGAAGCGCAGTGCAGAGCGCAGTGGCTTCCTTCATCAGGTGGTACTTGGGGCAGACGTGGAGAGCGCCGTAGTCATCCTTGGGTTCCACGCCTTGGAAGTAGACCACTATGTACTTGTGCACACTGGACTGGCTGCTTAGGTCGCTGCAGAAAAGGTTAAAGGCCAGGGAGAACAGGTCCTGCGAGTTCTCCCTGGGGCCATGCTTGCCCTGCCCACAGGTACCATCACACGCAGTATTGCCAACGTTGGAGAGAAGGAAGATCACTTTGTCTGCGGCTTTCTTCTGAGAGGTAAGCCACTGCACTGGGCCCATCTCAGCTATCTTCTTTTTCTGCCACTGCGCAAGGATGACCTCACTTCTGCAGTGCTTTTGAAGAAATTTAATGAAGTAGCAGACGGTGTGGTAGAAACATACTTCAGAGGGGAAGACCACAAGAACCTTAATGAGGGGTGGTAGCGTGGCAGCAGGAGGGGAGGCTTTCTGGACCCTATCTGAGGATGAGAAAAGCATTTGTTACCATACAGGGATTCACTCTTAATTCAAACCATCACTGATAAATGACCCATACTAGAGAATAGCAAAGGTGCAGCAGAGACATGGTAACCTCAAGACAGGGAAGATAACCCTGATCATTTTTTGGACATGGCACCTAGAACACTGGTGCCTGAACTTTAAAAAGGTTTTAATGGTATGGGGGTAGCTCAGTAGTAGAGCACTTGCCTAAAATATGAAACCCTGGGTTCATTCTCAACTACTGCACACACACAAAAAAAAATACAAGATTTAAGAAAAGTTCCTTTTACTAAATCAGTCCTCTCAGTCATGCTTTATCTTTTCAAGTAAAGTCACAGAAACTGCTTAGCTTATTCGGCATAGATAGTCATATCCTTACTTGTGCTATCTAAAGGGTGTCTGACCTCTGCATTGCACCTTTGGGCGTGGTCAGCTTCGTGGTTGTTTATCCCATCTTCCACCTGCAGTGGTAGAGCTTCCTTACAGTTCCATAAAGTTAAGCTCATGGAACTTAACTGTAGTTCTGCCTTACACTGTTACAAAACAGGATTAATGTATGAAACTACTGTAATACAGCCCAAACGACATCCCTAAATATATAACTTGTGGGAGCAAAAAGATCACATGGTTTTCTTGGCTTAGAAATAACAGTTACTCTTGTGTCCCACGCAGTACTCAGGGTACATCTATATCTCCTTTTCAGTTTGGAGAAAGGCAGAGTCTCTAATGGATGTACCACTAGCTATGTATAAACTCTGATCTTTGTCTTTATTGCTTTATTGGAGGTGTGAGGGTGTTGGGAACTGAGCCCAGGGTCTTCGCCCTGAGCTTCATACCCATACCCAGACCTTCATGTTTGTGGCTTAGGACTGCACTGTATGCTTAGTGAAGTACCCTGATTTCTGTATTCTGATGCCCAGTGTTGTAGTTGGCAATGACCTTTCAGAATATATGAAGTGAAGTGAATGTTGTTCTGAGGTCTTAGAACTATTTTTTTAAAAAGAACAGAGTATCACAGGTGAAATGCTTCTTGCCATCATTGGCCTGTTTCATACCTGTAGCACGCTCCATAATAAAAATAAAACCGATGGTAGATCGTCCCCAGGCTCCTAGGGCCTCACCCTGCTTTAAGCTGGCAGATGTGACGCAGTTACGCTGTACCAGCCTTTGTAGCAGCATGGTAAGGCCCAAGTAAATGCTGTCTTAATTCTGGGAAAGGCCAGCATCTGACTGCCTCTAGAGGAATCTCCTTTTAAAATGATCAAAATGGAGAGTTGGAGGTGTGTCTCTGGTAAAGCACTTGCCTAACATGGATGAGACCTTGGGTTCCAGCCTCTGTGTTTGTACCTTTATTAGGGTGTCTTTCAAACAGTCTGTAACTCCTTACCACATCCCCACGTTCCACAGAGCCAACCTGTCAGCACCCATATGAGGAGCACCAGGAACATGAGACCTAACCAGCCTGCCACCATGGCAATGTCTGAAAAGAAGCATATGGGGTTATTCAGATCCACAGAGCAAAAGCATGTTATCTATTTGTTTTGTTTTGTTTTGTTTTTTTTAAAACAGGGTCTTATTATATATATAGCCCAGCTTGGCATCAAACTTGCAACAATCCTCCTGACTCATTTTCTTTTGAATCCCATCTATTTGAAAATAAAAGGGTTGGGGCCCGGCAGGATGGCTCAGTGGTCTAAAGGGCCTGCTTAGGAAAGCTTAGGCGGCTGCAGGGACCGCGGTTCGATCCCCGGCACCACATGCTGTGCCAGCCCTACCCTCAGGGCAGGCTGAACCGGCCATAAAAATAAATAAACAAACAAACAAAAAGTTCTGAAATAAGAAAGAAAAAAAAAAAAAAGATCTTTATAAAAAAAGAAAATTAAAGGGTTGGCCAAATAGCTCAGCGGATTAAAGCTCCAGCAAGCAGGTGCAGGGGCTGTAGGGGCCTGCCCTGGCGGCCCCACTCCTGGGGCGGACTGAGAAGACAATTGAGACTGGGTGTGGTGGTGCTCACCTATAATCCCAGCTCTTGTGAGGCTATAAACAGGCAGATCAATACAAGTCTGATCTAGTAGTGAGACGCTCAACACCCTATAGACCCTTCCCTAAAAATACAAAAAGAAAATTAAAGTTTTTTATTCTGTATTTCATAGAAATTATTATTATTATTAATGTATTTAGTGCAGGGTCCTACAGGGTCTCACTACTAGATCAAACTGATAGTGATCCTCCTGTCTTCAGCCTCCCAAGGGCTGGGATTATAGGCGAGCGACACCACACCTGGTCTCAATTGGTGTCTCAGCGTGCCCTGGGGGCGGGGCCGGCATGGCACGCTGGGGGTTGAACCCCAGCAGCTGCACTCTGCCTAAGCAGGCATGTTAGTCCACTGAGCTATCTGGCTGGCCCTTCATAGAACTTTAGATACCTGTACAGTTTTTTTCCATAGTATCTAGGTCTCTCACTTGGTTTTCAATAGGAGAGGGACCCGGTGAGTTATCCTGCAAGATCTCCTGGGTTTCTTACTCCTTAATAAGAGTTTCCCTGTGGAACCACTTACATTTGGCTTTTCATTCTTGGTGCTCTGATGAGTTGCTATTATTCTGGGTACATTTTCTTGTATACATAGTGCATGTAGATTTTGTTGTTGTTGTTGTTGTTGTACTAGGGATTGAATTTGAGACCTTGCTCTTGCCTGAATTTTTCTTTTTTTGAGATAAGGCTTCACTATGTAGTTCAGGCTGGCCTTGAGCTAGCTCACTGTGTAGTCTGGACTGGCCTCATACTCACAGAGATCCTCGTGCCTCAGCTTCCCCAGTGCTAGGATTGTAGGTGTGCACCACCGCATCCATCTATCTGAGATCCTTAAGAATAC
This sequence comes from Myocastor coypus, assembly GCA_004027025.1. NCBI lineage: Eukaryota > Metazoa > Chordata > Mammalia > Rodentia > Myocastoridae > Myocastor > Myocastor coypus. Next base: position 23,088 of record PVJA010020506.1, on the reverse strand, counting down.
CTTCCATCTTTTGACCTCCCCCCAACCATAGGCTAGTTCTGGAAATATTTTCTCCATTTTGAATAAGAGAGGACAAGGCTGGGCGTGGTGGTGCACACCTATAATCCCAGCACTTGGGAGGCTGAGGCACGAGGATTGGTGTGAGTTCAAGACCAGCCTGGGCTACAAAAGTGAGCCCAAGTCCAGCCTGAACTGCATAGCGAGACCTTGTCTCAAAAAGACAAAAAGAAGGACATATCTCCAAATCCAGGGACGTTTTCTGGAACCTGCCACTCTCAGGCAGCAATGGGGTGTCTTTTGATGCCAGTATCCCTGACTTGTTACCCAGCTGTTGGCATATAGCCACATGTACGGTAGCAGCCAGCCCAGTGCTGCTGAGAAAGTGCAGTAGAGACCATGCGCCCTCTGCTGCTCAGTCAGCTACCTGCTCAGCAACTCCTCGGAGTGCTTTCAAGGTCTGTTCTGTATTGTTTAATTTTTCCTGTCTACTCATATCCTGCTTTCATAAAGGATTGGCAGTGGTTTTATAAAGATTCTACTCCTGGGTTATAGGCCCTCTGGGCTGGCACCGGCATCTTTCTGCACACACTAATTCAGCCCACACAGCAGGCAGCCCTCTCACTGTGCCCAGACCCGTGCCCTGTCCCATACCATTCGGGGACAGTGACAGGCACATCATGTTCCTAACCTCCGTGATCATCCAGTGATAACGAAGGCACTTACTTAACGAATCCATCTGCAGTTTGCAAAGCTCAACAGTTCCTTTCCGTCGGATGCAGTCATTGCCGCATGACTGGAAATACGGAATCAGCTGAGGAAAAATGAAAGGCTCAGAAATGTCACACTGCTTCAGACAGAATCTCAACAGCATTCCTGCTGCCTCCACAACCTCCTCCAAGCACCTTCAGGGACACTTTGCCTTTGCTCCCGCTTGTGTGACAAAGCCCCTAACCTCCAGCCCAGTGATCCAAGTCCAGAACACCGCCCAAGCCTCCAGGATTGTGAGCTTCACCTCTGTACGTGTTTCTGACATGCTGGCTTCCTTATCTAGAATATGGGTTACATCCTAATATACATGCAAATATGTCCGCTAGGACACAGAACTCTGGGGCTCCTACTGACGTCAGCCAGGGCTTTATGACAGGAGTCTGTGGTTTCCCAGAAAGACAGGGATAGTGTATATTCAGAGTCTGCTCCCTTGGACCTTTGGTTTTCCAGGGAAGAACAAAAGCTCCTCACTCTTCAGGGTGGCTGAGTCCCACTGAGTTCCTCTCTGTCCCCACACTGGAAACTCAACAGTGGCATGAAACCTGTCCAACTTCTCTCTCTTGTTACCCCACTCCATTTATTTATTTGGTGCAGGGTCTCACTATGCAGCTCAGACTCTTAGTGACCCTCCTGTTTTCAGCCTCCCCAGAACTGGGATTACAGGTGTGCACCACCATGCCCAGGCCCAATCTCCAGCTCAGTACCCCTGGGGGTGGAGACAGAGATTGAACCCTGGTCACTGCATTTTCTTAAGCAGGTACTTAATCTGCTGAGCTATGCTGTGAGCCCCCAACTTCTCTTTCTACTTGGGTCCCCTGAAACTCTGAGAGGATAGGCAAGCAGTTGCTCTCCAAATTCTATACACTGTTTTGGAACCGGAATCTTTCAACTTCAGGTCTTTGCAACTTCATTTTGCAGTTAAAAGTGGGCTTGGCGAAATACAGCTGCCTCAGAGCTGCTGTGAGGGTCTGTGACAGGAAGTGGAAATAAATGCACTTTGGGAAGACAGTTGCCACTAATCTAAGCAGAAGGTCCCTTGGCTGCAAGCCTCCTGACCTCACCACCATGAAGAGCACAAGGAATCATGTTGCTCAGTACAGTACTGTTGCTAAAAGAAGATTTCAGAGGACTAATTCAGCCTTAAAAGGACTCCTCAAAAGCATTTAATGGTGAAACGCTCTCAGTACCCTCCCCAAAGTACCTGGTTCACCTTACCTGAACCATAGCACCTTCACTTTGCCCCTTCACCTGAATGACTACAGAAGTTCTTGTTGGCTTGTTCTGTAGAAGAGTGGGACATAATCAAGAATTACAAGTCATCTAAGTAACCACTAACACAAAAGCTACTTGCCAACTGATTTCCAGTTCATCAGACTATATGAAAATAAAGATGCATTTTATATTTCTGAAAATTCTATTTTTAGTTGGCTTTAGATTCATCATGAAATAGCCTAGGATGCCCACCAGAATTTGCCTGCCATCGTTGAGTTGATCAGAATAGCCCTGGACATGTGGACCAACACAGTTCGGTGCTCTCGCAAGAGCGCCTGTCCACAGAATCCTCAAGTGTCTACTTTTTCCTTCCACCAAGTTAGGAGGCTGAAGGTTGAAGATAAGGGAATGAAGGGAACAGTACCTCCTGCACGCTAGAAAACCCAAGTACTGTGCCGTGCTGGATGACAACCAAATAGCTGCTTCCAAGGGGACTCGTTGTAAAGTTCACTTCGACAGTCTCCTCATCCTTCTTACAAGCGGTGATGTGGGGATCCCACAGGCTTCCTTCGAGTTAAGGGAGAACTGGATGGATGAACTTGATGACTTTTCCATCATTTAAGTCCCCCAAAGGGCCTTCCTTAAGGTTCTCAGGCAAGGAAGTTTAGAGACCTCCCTCCCCCACTGCCACTGCTTTACTAAAAACAGCTTCCTTGAAGGGGGATGGGGTTGGAGACAGATCAGATTCTAATACTTCTATTCTTAACCTGTAATCTAAATTAAGGACTGGAGCCAGTATTTTCGCCTCAGAAGGTGAAAAGAAGCTACAGGTTAGGAGACATGTCTGAGGTTATGTTAGAAATGAACGTAGAAGAAAAACTACAGTCATTGGAATGTTGTGGATTCTAGGAGCTCCGTCCACCTCACCATTCTGCCAGCTTTGCCAAATGCAAAGGAGGAAGGAAATGCCCCACACTTCAGAGGGTACCCTGATAGGCCAGCTCTGTCAGAAGAAAGGCCTTTGTTTCATGGATGTGACTTGCAAATAAGAATGAGGTTCATTTCCAGGAACATGGCATATAATAGCACAAATTATCCTCCCCACAGAGGGGAGTGTTTCAGCCCTGCATTGAAGTGTCTTTCCAAGTTTGTCCTCAGACTGATGTCCAGGCCTTCAAACCTCACAGCCCAGTGTTTCCAGACTCCTACAGATCTCTTGTGGTAGGAAAGGAAGCCGTGTGCTCCCAGTCTGCCTCTGGTAAGAACAGCACATGCAGCTCTAACAGGGTATGTAGAGATGCCTTGTAGGGTAAAGGTTCCCTAAAAGATCAGGACTGATCCCCTAAAAACAGCTAACCTCCTTAGCACCCTAAGACTATACTGCCCCAAGATTTGCATAAACCCGTTTGGAAATTGGGTGCTGGGCCGATTACCTTAAATGGTCTTTTTCACAATTCAAAGGGTAGGGTTAGGATTTCAACAGTCTAATATGGGAGAGGTGATTTTCCTTAAGAGCGTAGGTTGAGAACACCCCACCACACCTCTGAATGCTTGCTGATCCAAAGAGAAGATTCCTACTGCCTCCATAACCAAAGACCAGTGGTATTGGTGACTATAGAAAAGTTCATAGTGCTCCCATAAGTCAGGGAAGGCCTTTGGTTGGTACCACAAGTGAGGGCTGAGCTGAAATGTTAGTGTACTAGCTTAACTAGGGGGCTAAGGGTGGCTTCCTGTGGTTCCATTGCATTAACTAAGTAGAGTCTGTCCTTTCCCAGATAGGGCTGCTTGTCACAGTAAGCAAAACGATGACCAGGATCACTTCTCAAAGGATGGATAGAGCTGGGAATGCGGGTGCATGCCTGTAACCCCAGCACTCTGGGAGGCTGAGGCAGGGGATGGCAAGTTTGAGCCTAGCCTGGGCAACCAAGCAAGAGGCTGTCTCAAAAAATAAAACAGGCTGGAAACAATCTTAGTGGGAAGGCTCGGGGGCTGGGTTCCTAGTACAAAACAAAACAAAAAAAGGTGAGTGGGTAAAACTGGTTCAAGTTATGAGCATTTTTAAATAACAAAAACAGAGCCTTCCGTTTACTCACCTTGCTTGATGCACTTCTTCTTGTGCTTCATTATGGGGTCTTGGCAGCCTGGAAGTGTAAGTGAAAGTTTTTACACTTTTTTTTTGGGGGGGGGGGTCTTTTTGAGACAGGGTCTCACTATGCAGTTCAGGCTGGCCTTGAGCTCACTTTTGTAGCCCAGGCTGGTCTCGAACACACACTGATCCTCCTGCTTCAGTAGCCCAAGTGCTGGGATTCTAGGCGAGCACCATCACGCCCAGTTTACACTTTTAACAAAGGTTATCACTGTTCAGCTAAGGCAAAAAACATGCGCGCACACACACACATACCCTAAACAAATTCCAAAATAGTCCAGTTATGGGATAGAAATCAAAATGGAATACCATGTACAGTCAAAGTTTATCATTAAATAAAATTACCTGCCATGAAATAGTAAGCTGAGTCTAAGTTCTACCTTTATCAAAGCAATGATTACCAAAAGAACATTTGAAAAGCCATCATCCTTTCAAATAGAAGTTGATAATGTAGATTCTATCCCTGACAGCCTCGAGGTTCAATCTACCCAGAGCCCCGGTGGGCACCACACTAACGGAGTGACGCGGCACGTCCCACCCAGTGATCTCACGCATCTGGTACAATGATAAGGGCTCAACATCCCTGCTGGATTCTCCCCCAAACCCATATCCCTGGTCTAATACTGAGATGACCATCAGACAAACCTACACTGGGGTCTTGCTACGGGATGCCTGGTTGAGCTCAAGTCTATCAAGGTCATGAAAAATAATAAACTGTTACCAGGGGCCAACGAGATGGCTCAGTGATCTAAAGCACCTGCTTAGGCAAGCTCAGGCAACCACAGGGATTGAGGTTCGATCCCTGGTACCACATGCTGCACCAGCCCCACCCATCAGGGCAGGCTGAGCTGGCCATTAAAAAAAAAACCTTATCAGAGACCAACTAACTGTAACTGCAGGAGAAAAAAAGGTATTAATTTTAAAAATCATGTAAAGGGCAAGCCAAATAGCTCAGTAGATTAAAGTGCCTGCTTAGGCAGGCACAGTGGCTGGGCTTGATCCACTGTGTGCTGTGCCAACCCTGCTCCTGGGGCATGCTGAGACAGTGAGAGACTGGGAGTGGTTCAGGGATTGAACTCAGAACCTTACACTTGCCAGGTGGGCACTTGTGCCCCTGAGCTATCTCCCCAGTCCCTGTAATCCCAGATCTTTAGGAAGCTGAACACATGCAGATCACTACAAGTCCAATCTATGAGATGTAGTGAGACCTTAAGGCCCTGTAAACCCTGTAGGCCCTTACTGAAAAATATAAAAAAATTAATAATCAAATAATTTTTAAAAATAAAATACGAATATAAGCTGGACTAAGTAGAAGCAAACTAATACTGATTTCTTAGTTTTGACAAATGTACACTAATATTGCATGATAACAGGGAAGTTGGTGAGAGATGAGCAACTCTTCACGATGTCTTTGCAATCTTCCAGTAAACCTAAAATTATTCCAAAATGAAAAACTAAAAGCATATTTAAAAGCAAAATGGCAGGGCTACAGTGGGGTGTAGCTCAGTGGTAGAATGCTTGCCTAGCATGCATAAGGCCATGTACTCAATCAGTGCTGCCGCCGCCACCACCACCAAAAATAAGGAGAGGTTTAGTCTCATCAAGAAAACTGACAACCTAGCCAGGCATGGTGGCGCACACCTGTAATCTCAGCACTCGGGAGGCTGAGGCAGGAGGATCAGTGCAAGTTCAAGGTCAGCCCGGGCAACAAAAATGAGCTGAAGGTGAAAGAAAGCTGACAACTTCTTCGGAAGTGGTGTAGTACCAGCACCAAGGCCCTGGATGTAATCTCCAGCATCAGAGAATACACACACACACACACACACACACACACAGTTTGAATATCAGCTTTACTTTTCCTGTGTGCACAACCCAGGGCTTAACCTGTTCTTCATCTGTTAAAGGGGCTACCCTCCCCTCAGGCTAGTGAAAGACAACGCATGTCAAGTGCTCCACATAGTTCCTGATACACAGGAATGTGCTTTGCCTACACTTGATTTGATTTAACCTTCTCTGCTCTATAAGGAACTGTTACTACTATAGCCAGATGGCAGATGAGTTCCCTAAGCTCTGAAGCCAAGTGCAGACCCCAAAAACTGGTGTCCTAGTGAAATGGAGAATAACCAAAGAGCTGAGGTGGCTTACCTGGTGAGGTGAAGTTCACCGACAGCGAAGGGGCGTCCTCATTCATATTTGCATTGGGGATGTTATGGGCCCCGACAAAGTAGTGGGTGCTCAGTGCCACGGGGAAGCCTAGGTAGGAGAACGTCCACTGAAAAGCAAAGTGAGGCACCTGAGTCCCGAGCATGCTCCATGGTGCAGCAGCGGTCTGGCCCCTCTGCGTGTTGCCCTTTTCATTTGTGGTTTCATGCCTTGTCCCACCGCTGACCTTGTTTCTCTAGCCATTGTCTACTTGGGGAATGGACTCCATCCCCCTCACATTCCTGATGGGGACACTGGTGCGTAGAGATTCTGATTTAAGCAAAGCATGGAAGACAAAGGTAACCGGAAGTAGGATTTGAACCTAGGCGTCCTGCTCTGCAGACCAGCTGCTCGCCAGCCTTTTTGCACAGCCTGAGGACCGTGTTCCCCAGAAGCCCCAGCCCTCAGTGACAGCCACACGCATGCCTACTGGTGCTTACCTTGCCACCAGAGGGTTTGGTCTGCCACAGGAAAGCCTCTGTGTAGTTGCACCTTACGCAGCTGTATGATGGGAAGCTGCTTCTGCCTGTCACACAGATCTTGGTGGCCTTCAACAAGCGGATGCTGGCTGAGGACAGGGGAGAAGGCAATTGTTCCCTCAGTGCCTCCTGTGCACCTACCTTGACACACTTTGCTTGCCTCGTCCTAGGTCAGACTCACAACAGCATTAAGACGGAGACACCTTTATCCCCCTCTACAGACGGACTTGAGCAAAGTTAGGGAGTTTCAGGGAGCTTTGCCTAAGTGTAAAAGCTCGAAGGCAGCAAATGCAAATTCAAATCCCCAGGCCTAAAATCCTCTTGCTGGCGAATCTTGCAGTCAGCTTGAACTCCTCAGAATACCTGTGACTCGTGCCATACCCACAGTATTTTGGGTTTCTAAGGGTGTCAGGCCTGCTTTAGGGACACCCTCCACAAATATCACCTTCTCGCAGCCAACAGAGTTCCCACTGCCAGGGATGGGACCAACTTCACTGCATCATCTCATAGGGTTTTCAACAGGGCCCCTTCTGGTCCACCCTGCCCTACCCCCCCCCCAACACCTGAGCACAGTGCCCTCCTGCTGTCTGTGTCTGCCTCTCAAACCTCTAAAAATCCCTGGATGTGGGATAGCACCCACGGATTCTTCACTAGGTCACATTGAATTGAAATTAATAGATGGAACCACTAACATGGGCATTAGGACTCCAGGACTAGTCACCTTTAACAACAACAACTTGCAGCATCATCCAGGGGAAATGCCAGGGCTCTCGCAATATTTAGGACCCAGAAAAGCAACGTACCTAAACATGCTTTTCCTAAATGGGAGAAACTGACTCTGGCCTTCCCTTATCTCCTTCCATGAAGTGCGTAGCATACAGGAAAGTACACGGACTAGCAGTGTGCCACTCATGAATTTGTACTCCTACAACCAGCACAAGAATCCCCCCAGAGTACCCCACATGCTTCCTTTCAGTCACTCCCACCCCCAGAGTAATCACAGCCTGACTTCTAACCACCAGACTATTTTGCCACTTTTGTAAAGGAATCACAGGGCACACACTAGCATAGGCCTACATTTAGACACAAATGGATGAACTCCAAAATCTGGCCTAGCAGGTTGATACTGGTTATTGTGTGTAGTTTCACACTGCTCATTCTTGCTGCATTGGATTCCATTCTACTATTAGGCATTCGGGTGCTTTGGGCTATTACAGTGCTGCCAGGAATATGTGGCATGTACAGTACATGCATGTACATATTCCTGTTGGGCATATCTAGGGGTACAGTGAATGGGTCATGTAGCACTTCTGGTTCAGTGGACACTTGCAGCCTTTGACACGAACTTACCATCTGCCCTAAGCACCCAGCTTATGTTCATCAAAACCAAATGGTCCGCTGTTGTAGCATTGGTTTTGGCAAGTTCCACGTGGAGTTCCCTTAAGTCCCCTGGGGTCAGAGGGTGCTGGATCATCCATTCTGGAGATGGCCCTGGATTGAAAAGGTAAGCCATCCCATGACACACCGCTTCCAGACTAGTCCAGGGCCACCCCTTATAGGTGATCCACACTGATCTACCCCCCACCCCCATGCACAGTGGACCCCAGCTTCCTGCTAAGGCAAGACAAATGTTTCTCAGGGCTGAATGATTTATAGCTGAGGTCCTGCTGAACTAAGAAAAAAATTGTCCATAGCCTTGGCAACAAAGCAGGGAGCATTCGGGATCACATACGTGTGTGTGCGTGCAAGCACGTGTGCATGTATGTGTGTGTGTGTGTGTGTGTGTGTGGTATAGTAGTAGTAGTAGCCTTTGTGGCTGTCACTGTTTCCCCTCTAGCTCATCCTCCCTATTTTCATTTCCTAGGCAGAAATCCACCTTTTCTTTGAATGCTAACACCACACACTTACTCTTCTTTAAAACTTCTGCTTCTTGGACCCAAGTTAAGTGGTTTCCTTCCCCCGCAACCCCCCACCCCCAGCCCGCTGCTCCTCATGTCCCTCCGTACAGTGTCAGGCACAGCTTTCCACCCCCCTGAGAAGTCTCCCCAACGGGCCTAACAGCAACCCTTTCTTATTTCCCCAGTGTTCTCTGCCTTTAGAATTCCCCATCTGTTAAAGCAATGGCCATCCTTGTGCCTGGTTGCGGATGGTCCACTACGGGTTCAGGCCTCTTAAAGTCCACTTCCCAGGTAGGGTACCAGCTGTTGGGTCCCTTAGGCACCTACCGACTTCAGAGCCACACTGAACAGTCTGCAGAGAAGAAAGAAACCAAGCATCATCACCTTGAAGCCAGTCTTCAACTGACTATTTCTTTCAGTACAAACACAAGGACAAACTTTCAAAGAAAAGCCAACTGGTTCTATTTCACAGCTTACGGAAAATAGCTCTGCCCCTCTGGAGACTACAGTGGACCACACAGAGCAGCCACCAGTATGCCGATCCCTTCACCTGAAGGCCAGAGGTAGGTCTCTGAGCATCAGCCCTTGCCGCTATGGGCCAGAGATGACTCGCACTAATAGGAGGTCCCCTTGAGACTAGTGTTTAACTGCCAGTTTTTGAAAAGTCTGGAGTATTTATCGAGTTTCTCTAGGTTAAAAGTTGGCTATGCTATGAAGATCTCTAGAAGGAAGCAATGAACGTAGTCCATGTCACATCCCCTGGATTCCATCACAGATTTTCTTCTAACATGGGACTCACCTGAGCTATTTTGAAAACCATACACAACTGTGGTTTCCAGTCATCTGTTAACAATAGCTTTTTCAAAAAGCAAATGCGGATCATCAGCATTCAAGGAAAATATGTATCGTCAATCTCCAAGAAAGACTTATACTACATTCTATGAAGTTAACTGCTCAGCTCTTTTCTTTTTTTCTTTTTTTTTTTTTGTGGGACCAAGGTTCGAACTCACGACCTTGCACTTGCCCAGCAGGCACTTGTGCCTTGGAGCTATCTCCCCAGCCCCTATCAGCTCTTTTCATAAGAAAAAATCTCCAGTCCTTTAGTTTTGAAGTCAGACGCTGAACTTCAATATTTAACCGTGAGGCAGTTTAGTGGCAGGACTCAGTGTGATAAATCCACCACTCGGGAACCTGATCTTGCCCAGCTTTTTGCATTTCACAACACTCTGTGAAAGAGAAGTTGGGATTTGTGGATGGTTGTCAGTTATCCCTCCGTCTTCATCAAAGTCAACTTGGAAGGAATATCAGCAGGCATTATTTTTAAACAAGCCACCCTACTCGGAACTGATTTCTTGACAAAGGGCAAGTTTGAGGAAGAAGCAACAGTTTTAAATGACAAGAGTTCCAACGGGTGGCCTTACAGCAACTGCCGCAAGGCCACTGGAGGACGGTAACTGAAGGCATGGGGCAGGATGGAGAGGCTGGAATTCCCACAACCATTACCACGTAACTGCCATATTTTTATGCTATATGGTATTAAGTCAAGGATTGGTTTTCAGGGATATTTGGAGGGTGAGTTTTTCCTCTTTAGTGATTCACGACTCCTTTACTCAAAGCACTGAGGAAGAAAGGAAATCTACCTTCGCGAACCAACATGGAAGAAAGAAAAGAAAAAGCAGGCCAGGGGCAATGGGTCAACAGCGCTGTACCCCAACAGGTGGGCAGCTCCTTTGCAGGTCATGCGGTTGTTAGACCTGGGTGAGTTACATACTACCCTTCGTTTTACCAAGGAGGCCAGGAGGGCATAAATGACCAAATCAAGAGCTCAGGGCAGGTGCTGGGGATACAGCTCTGGGCAACCACAAGCAAGACCCTGCGTTCCATCTCTAGCACGTAAAAACAAAGAGAAAGAGTCCAGGGTACTTTATGACCAAATCTTTTTTTTTTTTTTGTGGGACCAGGGTTCGAACTCACAACCTTGCACTTGCCCAGCAGGCACTTGTGCCTTGGAGCTATCTCCCCAGCCCCCATATGACCAAATCTTTATGCTGCTCACGCCCCCAAAACAAAGAGCTTGACACCTAACATCAGCTAGTGTGGGCACAGGGGGCTGGAGATCTGAGGCCCATCGGGCTGCCCCCAATGTGCAGACAGGTCCTCCTCCAGAGAATGGTGGGTGGGCCCTTGGCAGAGCCCTGGGCTGGCTGATCCCATGCACCAGGGTTGGGTTCGAGGGATGTACCTGGGGACAGGAGTGCAGGCCAGGGCTTACCTGTTCTTGGAGCAAGACGATTCTGCACAGCGCAGCCAGGCTCAGCAGCACGAGAGACATGGTGTGGTCTCCACGCGAGTCACAGGCAGCCTCCTGCCGCGCTTTTATCCCTGCCCTCGGGGCTCCGCCTCCCGCAGCACAGCCCCAGAATTAGGGTGGACCAACGGCTCCGCCCTTGGTAGTTAACGGCCTGGCCCCGAGCTGGCCGCACCTGGGCCTGGGCCAGTTCAAGCGCTCGCGCCTTCTGCAAGTGGAACCCGGAGCCCGCGCACTCGGGCGCGCAGAGTTTTGCGGGCCGCGCGCGCCACCTCGCACGAACCAGCCCGCCCAGCCTGGCGCGGGGACCCGGTCCCGGAGCTGCCCTGGCCCAGCAGCCCGAGTGACCCTTCTGGACGCGAAAGCCCGTGGCTCTCAGCGGCGGCGGCCGGTTAAAGCGCACCCCCGCGGAGGGGCCTGGGGCGCCCCGCTCCTATTGGGCAGCAGCGAGTGGTCCCCAGCGTGCACCTGGGCCAAGCTGCCAGTCCAGGGTGAGTAATGCGAATCCCGGGTCCCCCCCGCAGACTCCGTGGCGCAGTGCACTAAGCCCCAGAAGCCCCACACCCCCCAGGGGCTTGGGGCGTCGGGGAACCCCGCAGCCTTTTGGGCCGAGCCCCGGAAAGAGAAAACAGTCAAGCACGCGGCGCTGAGTTTGGAGGAGTTCTTTTTAGCAGGAACTTGGGTAAAAAGTTACCAAATCTGATAGTGATAGGGATCTCCACTTCCGGCCCTTCGGGGTTTCTGGTAAATGTGTTTGTCCAAGTTAGTGAGGTCTGCCTGTAACACCTGGGACTTCAAAATCTGAAATCTCATTACAGTTGTTCCCAAATTTCAGAGTCGCTCAGTGCTAAAGGAGATTAGGTATGTAACTCCCAGCTGTTAGGTGGGAGGCGTGCTGAGGGTGTGAACTCACAACAGTGAGGAATGAACTGGTGAACCCAGGAAGGATGAAAAACTTTATTGGCAATAAAGAGAAGAAACATCGCACCTGGATTTCCAGGAAGGGCGGCAAGGGACTGGCTCCCAAGGCCCTCTGCTGAGTAATTTACACAACAAAAACTACGTGGGCTCAACTTGGGTCAGACTACAACCTACAGGGACACAGGCTGCTGCTCTCTAGGGGCTCATGGCCTCGTGTTGCCTCTCCGGCCTGAGGCCTGGCTCACCAGATTTGCCTCCAGCCACAAGGCTGTGTGTAATTTTCTGCACTGACTTTCGTGATGCCTAGATCCTTCTCTGTCTATTAATCTCTAATTCAGCTGTCAAATATTTGAGGACTTGAGGGCTTGGCTGGCTCTGGGATCCCTGTAGTTAATAACTCTCCATTGTGTTGGGGGTTGGAGGGGCACATAGTAGGGGATCATCTTATGGGTACAGCCAACTGTGGGGAGGGTTGACAAGCAGCTGGAGTAGCAGTAGAGTCGCAGAACACTGTACCCGTCCACTTGAAGTTCTTCCCAGGCAAAGGGCAAGGCTGGGATCTACTGAGGATCTCAGACTCCTAGGCTGAAATTGCCCCATGGGACACATGAATGGGCCATCGGGAGCAAGAGTGGACCCTGTGGCTTTCAGCTTTGAAGGGTTATGCTGAGTCAAACGGTTTTGTATGCAGAGGCCGTACTTTGAACAGGCTGCCTTGACGAGTTGGCCTCTGGCCTGCACGCAGTGGGACATAGTCCTGGGCCTCAAGGTCAGCTAGGGCTATGGCATGCACATACCTAGGGTTGGCTGGTTTCTAGAAGATTGATCTGTTCCTGACCAGGGAGGCTCTCTCAGGTAAGGTGGTAGCCCCACTTTTGCCTGGTACTCGGATAGCCTGGCTCCCTCACGGACTCTCTTGAGCCCTGTTGTGCCTAAGATCCTTTCTAGCTCTGTGATCTTCCTGTTCAGCAAACACCAGCATGTGCCAGGTTACAAAGGTGAACAGCACTTGGATACTCTTGGATTGAGGATGAGGGGACCTGAGCCCACAGTGCCCACCCCCTGCAGAAGCACACCCTGCCTCCTCTGCCGGCTGGAGATTGTGAACTTTGTCCCATGGTGCTGAGGAGCCACAGCAGATGTTTAGATGGTAGTTGGTTGGTCTTCCGTGTGTGAAAAGCCACCTGGCTGTCTGTGCTGGATAGGTAGGGGTCAGCCCTTCTGAGACCAGTGCAGCAGTAGCTGTTCACCAACTTATTCACTCAGTGAGCTCCAGGCCAGTGTCAAGCTGCACTGGCCTTATAGTCTGTGCCCAGACAGACCTTGCTGCAGTGAGCTGGAGCCTATGTGCTTGGGGACAACAAGGATGCAGGGGTCAGGCCTCTGGGGATGATGGAGAAAAAAGACAGCATAAGGATATAGAGAGGCTGCAGCGGGAAAACCAGGCAGGAGACAAGAGATCTTGGGATCACATGGGCCCAGAGGCCAGGGGTGGCTAGGCGTGGCCTTGGTGTGGCCTTGGCAAAAGCAGATGGGACAGGAAGGAGTGGGCTCAGAAACAGGAGGGAGACAAGGCCAGGAGTGTATCCCAGTGGGTAGAGAGAGAAGAGTGGAGTGGGAGCAGTGGGTGGGCAGACTGGAATTCAGGCACAGCCTGAGTGGGTCATGGGGCTGCGGTGATTGGCATAGAGGCCACGCTGTCCTGGCCTGAGGCTGTGATGAGGGCCCTGGCATTCCAGGTGGGCAAAGAGCACATGCCCACCTGGTTCCTGGGGGCTTCACTCTGGCTCAGCTACAGGAACCTGAAGGGACATGGCATACCTAAAGGCCTCAGTGCAGCAAGGGTGTGGCTTGATAAACTGGAGTCAGGGCGACGGTGCTTTGCGGGACTTGGCTTCCCCTCTTGGACTGCTGGCAAGCCACTGCTCCTCTCAGAGCCTCAGCTTCCCCTCCTGTAAATGCAGTGCATGACTCAAAAGTAGTGGCAGCGAGGTGACTGCATCCAGCAAAGTGACCTTTGGAAACTCTCCGGCCTTCCCCCTCCAGTGTCCATGCTGCACATCTGAACTTCTGCAAGCCACACAAGGGTGTGCCACCAGGGTGGGGCGCTTAGCTGGCAAGGTTTGAATGAAAGAACAAACATTTATCTTCCTCAGAAGCCCCCTAAGCCTGCCCACCTAGGAGGGCTGGTTTGAACTCCTCTTCCTGGATAGGCTCTGTACCACTCCTGGGATGAGACACCTGGCCTCCAGAAGGCCTCGCTCTGTGACTCACTCACTGTGGGTTTTGCTGGACTCCTGGTCTCATAGAGCCTTGGTTTCCCCATCCCTCCCTCATGAGGCTTATACCAGCTCCACCTCCCTAGCAGGGCTGTTAGGAATCTCAGAAGAAACAGGAGACAGGAGAGCAAGTAGGAGGGCTTATGATTGCTCTTTAGACTCAGGGTCAGGGGAGGCAGGAAAAATAAAACCAAAATAGGCTGGGCCAGTGAGGTAGCTCAGCAGACTAAAGGGCCTGCTTAGGCAAGCGCAGGGACTGCAGTTGATCCTCAGCACCACATGCTGTGTCAGCCCTACCCCTACGGCAGGCTGAGGGGGCCAGAGAATCCGAACGTAGTGACACATGCCTATAATCCCAGCGCTGGGGAGGCTGGAGCACCACGGTGAGTCTGAGCTGTGTAGTGAGACCCTGTAACAACCAAATACATCAGAAAAAAAAAAAAAAAAAAAGCCTAACAGTTCTGTGACACAAATAGGCAAACACTCCTTGACTAGAGAGCATCATGACTATTCTCAAGTTCTGTTGTGGTTACTGAGACACTTGTGTCTCTGCCACATTCCTCTCACCAGGAATGTTCTGTGCTTTGTTCAGGGTTATTAATTTGTCCCAGGGTCCAGCCCCCACCTACACAGGTGGAATTTTCCAGGCGTTCTTTTGCAAATGTTAAGGCGCTGGCTGGTCAACAGTAGATTCATTGTCTTCGAAGAGGCAGCTGTGTCTGGCAAGTGCCTGCTGCAGGGACCTCTGCAGCAGGCTGGGCTGGCAAGGAACAGTTGGGGTGTGTACTCTGGCCCTTGTACCGCCTCCCCCAGCACCGCTCTAGCTCTGTGGACTTGGCCAGTCAACTTCAACGCCCAGGGCTTGCACCCTGCAGTTCCCAGAATGTCTACAAAACTGCACACAACTTCTCTGCGGCAATAGGAGAGCCTGGCCAGCTTTCACAACGCTCCTACCAGTCCTTCGGGTGCATCTGTGAGGTCAGAATCTCTATGTCCCATTCACGGCTCTGGTCTCCATCCTGGTCCCCTTGGTGTTTCTCATGTGTTAGGATCCTACTGGGGCCTCACAGAATGTCCAGAACCCAGAGGAAGCAGGTCCGTCAGGCAGAGGGGATGGAGTACACCTGTAAGCCCTCAGGACCATCGAAGGGTTTTCCAGGGGTAATGCAGTTAGCATGCATCCTTGATAGGTTTGTTTCATAAGTGAGCGTGAGTTCATCGGCTGCTATTATTATCAGGCATCACTGTAGCACGACGTTTTGTGCTTTATGGAGGAGGAAATGAGATAAGCTAGACCAAGCACGGGAGGTGCAGGATAAAATGCAGGCCATGCTGTGAACTTGACGTAGACACTGTGTGGTGTGTGTGTGTGTGTGTGTGTGTGTGTGTGTGTGTGTGTGTGTGAGTGTGATACTGGGGATCGAACTCAGGACCTTATGCTTGCAAGGCAGGCACTCAGCCACTGAGATACATCTCTGGCTGTATTTATTGGTCAGGGTTTTACTTAGAGGAACAGAACAGATAGTGTAATGAATGGATATTAACACAAAATATACAATGTATATGGAATTATAAGATTGGCTTACAATAGTCAGCCACAGAGTCAGATGAGGAAGTGTGCAGAGTGCATCTGCATACCCGGGACTGAAGAATTCAGCACCGAGGTCTAAAACTCACTGCAGTGCTCCGTGCAAGTCTCTGTCCCTCAGTTCATGGGTCTGTGAAGGAAGATTGAAGAGTCTGCAACGGAAGGTGAAAGATCCAAGCTGGAGGCTGAAGAATCTGTGCTGCGAGCCAGACGATGAAGTCCAGGCCGAACGCAAAGATTGAAGTTCCTCCAACAAGTGGAAGTTTGAGCCCCTCCTCAGCCCCTTTTTATGGTCTCTTTCTGCTGAGTCACTCTGGGTGGGCCCACTGCATCCTAGGGCCTGCCCTCTGTTCCCACCAGCAGGAAGCCAAGTTGACACAATCTGTCAACCACTACACAGGCCTACTGTGTGCTTTTTGTAACTTACTCTTTTTTTTTTTTTTTTGGGCAAGGACCCTGGGCAAGTGGTTATTCCACTGAGCTATCTCCCCAGTCACTTGTGTGCTTTTTTAATTTAGCTTTGTATTTTTAACTTATCAAAGTGGGTTCTTAGCTCCTACTTCCTTTTGCCTTCACCAAAACTCCCAAACAGAACAGTTCTGAATGGGCAGTGGCTTCCATTTCACAGATGAGAAAATTGAGGTCTAGTGAGGCCCAACCCTGGGTGGGTGCACAGTTGTGACTGGAGCTCAGGGATCTGGACCACCAGCAACTTTCTCTTCTAAAGTAGTAGGGCTTGGACATTGAGCCCCAGGACATGAGACAGATACAGGCACTGTTGCATACTGATGTGTTTTCATTTTTATTTATTTACTGATCACAGTAAGAATAGTGATACCATTTTCAAGGCACACTCTGGAAGCCAGGAGCCATGGGAGTTGGCTGATGTCTTAAATCACAGCACTACTTCATCACTTAGGCATGAACTTTACTGTAGAGTAACTCTCAGTGGATGGAAAGAAGCCATTAGATTTTTAAGTGCTTCATCTTAACACCTTAGGGTCGCACAGGTTGGCAAGCGGAGTATCTGTGGGCATCTGTGTGAAAGTTGGATGCCTTCCCACAGCTGCACATGGAAGGCCTGATCCAGGCAGCCACTGGCATGTGTCCTGGGCCTTGCTGGCATTTGTGGGGGGTGGCCCAGCTTGCCCTGGCATGGTTGTGCAGGGATGTGGATTTGGGGATCAAGTAGGCTTTGCAGAACTCCGCCCCTCTTCTCCATGCTCTGTAGGAAGTGTTGGAGCCCACACGGCAAACTGGCTAGGAAGTCTTGTCCTGGGCTCTCTGACGGGTGCACCTATGCTATCCGGTTTGGCATCTCCAGGGCATTAATATCTGGTTCATAATATTTCAGGCTGTTTGTGTAAAGGACTAGATGTTCTTTTGTAAAATGTTACTCTCTGGTGGGGTGATGAAAATTTAATTGAAACTGAGTTGGTATAATAAAGTTGAAAACTATACAAAAAGAAGCCTAGCATCTTGTAAGACTCAACAGACAAGGTCACTGTGCCAGATGGCTCAAAAAACTTCTGAACTCTGACTTCTCACCTGTAGCTGTCTTTCTTAGACAACTGCAGACAGTGTATGAGCTGGCTGTGGTCACGGACTGCACAGTCTCCTGTCCCTTCTGGTAGTGAAATGAATGGATGTTCCGTGAGGTTTAAAAAACTGGTTAAAAGCAGAGCGTGGTGTTGCAGGCCTGCAAACCCAGCACTGAGGAGGCTGAAGCATGAAGATCCCTATGAGTTTGAGGCCCACCTGGGCTATGCAAGGGAGTTTAAAGCTAGCCTGTACTCATAGCAAGACCCTACTCAAAGAAAGTAAACTGGTTAAAAGTGTTTTTGAAAGAGGAAGCTGGAATGTGGCACCTGTGGAATGCTGGGCAACTGTAGGTTGGAATCCAAATCTCTCACCCTGGTCCCCCCTCGCCCTCTGCCTCCCACCCAGGTTTTTCCTGTCCCTCCTTGATTAGGGCCATTTTTGATTCCAAACAAACAATCCCTATAAAATGCTGCTTCTAGTGGACA
Organism: Myocastor coypus; assembly: GCA_004027025.1. NCBI lineage: Eukaryota > Metazoa > Chordata > Mammalia > Rodentia > Myocastoridae > Myocastor > Myocastor coypus. The sequence continues at coordinate 5,260 of PVJA010020506.1, read as the reverse complement.
TTTGAAACACATTAGCAAATTAGCCAGAGATGAGAGCTTCTCAGTTCCCCCGACGTGGCTTCCATGGAGTCACTCATGGGTGACCTTGCTTCGTCCCATGCCCTAATGCCTGAGAGGAATTTAAACCAAATCCCAAATATTGAATAGTTTCCCTCCCAATTTTTATTCTGTATTTCCGGAAGAGTGCCATTTAAATAACACAGGACTGTTTTCTCGCCTGACAAACAGTGACTCTTCCTCAAGTTCGCACTGAGTACCCAGATTCCCAGGATCTATCTAGTTAAGAGCAGCACATGACAGGCAGGTGGCATCTCTTATTTCTCTCATAATTGGCAGGTTTCCCCCAGGTCTCCTGTTTATTGTTTACTTGAATTCATTGTCAAAAAATTATGCAACTTTCCTACCTGGTTTCTGTTTATTTATATATATATATATATATATATATATATATATATATATATATATATATAATTTTATTTTATTTTTTCTTGTTTCAGAACTTTTGTTTGTTTATTTATTTATTTTCATGGCCGGCTCAGCCTGCCCTAAGGGCAGGGCTGACGCAGCTTGTGGTGCTGGGGATGGAACCGCGGTCCCTGAAGCCGCCCAATCTTTCCTAAGCAGGCACTTTAGACCACTGACCCATCCTGCTGGGCCCTGTTTTCTGTTAATGGTGTCCCTTTTGCATTTCTCTTGGCCTTCTATATTTCCTATGGTTGCCCGGTGTGTGTGTGTGTGTGTGTGTGTGTGTGTGTGTGTGTGTGTGTGTGTGTGTGTGTACATGCGCGCGCGATGTGGAAGTGGATCCCACACCTTGGAAAGGGTGTTCTGTGTACTGTGTAGCCTTTTCCTATTCAGCGCCTTGGCCCCGCCTGCAAGAAGTCCTTCTGTCTCAATCATATACTATGGATGAAGTCGCTTTGGTGAGGCTTTGCAGATGCTTGCCCCTGTCTTCTACTGTTTCCAGTGGTTCCCAGCATCCCCTAGTTCTGAGGCCACCCTGCCTCTATGAAAGCGGGTTGAACAATAGCAGAGAGAAGGGCTGGTTGCAGTAGAGATTCTGCTTGGTGCAGTGGTGCATAGCTGCAATCCCAGCACTTGGGAGGCTGAAGCAGGAGGATCCCCACAGGGCTAGCCTGGGCTACATAGTGAGTTTAAGGCTAGCCTGAACTGCATGATGAGCCTGTGTCTCAAAACTTAAAAACAATCCATCTGTAATCCCAGCCCCAGGTAGGCTGAGGCAGGAGGATCATTGTAAATTTGGGGCTAGCTTGAGCTGCAGAGTAAGTCCAAGGCCATGCTGAACTATATGGCAAGACCCTGTGTCACACAAAACAAAAGAAGCACAATAGTAGTAGGGATGCTGCCACGACATGTGGGGAGGGTCCATGAGTGGGGGTGGGGCGCAATGTAGGAGCCTGGTCTAAGCTAGTGTCCATAGGATAGACAGAAGTCAGGGGTTAAGCAGCACTTGCCAGGACCTTATAAAAGAAGTCACTGTCTTCGGTGCCTCAGTTTCCAAGCTGCCTCCTTCCCTGTGTGACTAAGATTTTGTTCATAGAGTCTTTGCCTACCACTTACATCTTTAAAAGTTTTGTGTATTCTGTTTTCCAGCGGATTTGGGGTTTATGTTGGAATATTTAGATCCTTTAGATCCTTGATCCATTTCTATTTTAGTTTACTGAATGGTGAGAGGTACAAGTCTGGTTTTAATTTTGAGCACGTGGAAAGCCAGGTTTCCCACCAGCATTTAAGAGGCTTTCTTTCATGGAAGGCATTTGGACCCTTTGGCAAAGATAAGGCAGCTGAGTGTTTGGAGTTGTAACTGCGTCTTCTAATCTGTTCTACTGACCCTCCGTTCTGTTTTTTTTTTTTTTTTCTCTCCAGTACCATGCTATGTTATTTTTATTTTATTTTATTTTTTATTTTTATTTATTTATTAATTTATTTTTGCTTTTTGACACAGGGTCTCACTATGCAGTTCAGGCTGGCCTTAAGCTCACTTTTGTAGCCCAGGCTGGTCTCGAACTCACATCGATCCTCCTGCCTCAGCCTCCCGAGTGCTGGGATTACAGGCGTGCGCCACCACGCCTGGCTGCTATTTTATTTTTAATCACAGTAGCTTTGTAATATAATTTCAGATTCAGAGACCGTGATGCCCCTAACCTTGTCTTAGTTGCTCGGAATTGTTTTTGCTCCTCTAAGTATTTTCTGGTTCCAAATGAACTGTAGGATTGTTTTCTCTAATTCTGTGAGATATGCTATTGGTATTTTGCTTAAGGCTGCATTGAATCTGTATTACACTTTTGGAAGTATGGCCACTTCCACTGTATTTGTTCTGTCAGTGCAGGAAAGGGGGACATCTTTCCCTTTTGGGGATATCCTTTTTGATCTCCTTTTTCAGAATACTGCTGTTTTCAGTGTAAAGGTACTTTATTTCCTTTGTTAGATTGATTCCTAAGTGTTTCAATTTTTTGATTCTATTGTAAAAGGTGCTTTCTTAATTTTTCTCTCAGTGAGTTGATTATTTGTGTGTAGGAATGCAATTGATTTTTGAGCATTGACTTTGGATCCTGTTATGCCTCTGAATTTGGTTATTAAACGTAGGAGTCTTTGGTGGAGTTTGGAGGTCTTCTATGTAGAGTATCATGTCATCTGTAAATATGATAATTTCACTTACTCTTTCCTGTTATTACTCCTTTTCTTTCTCCTGTCTAATTGCTCTAGCTAGTATTTCCAGAACTATGTTGAATTGGAGTGATGATAGTAAGTATTGTCTTGCTCCTGATTTTATAGTGAAGGCTTTCCATTTTTGAACATTTAGTATGGCATTAGTTAATTTATCATACACGGCTCTTATTAGATTGAGTAAAGACCTTCTATTCCAATTTTTTGTAGGGGTTTTATCATGAATGGGTACTAGACTTTGTCAAATGCTTTTCTGCTTCCATTGAGATGACCATGTTGTGTTTTGGGTTTTTTTTCCCCTCTTGACTCTTTTGATATGGTATCTTACAGTCATGGATTTAGACATACTGAACCATCCCTGGGGAGACTCCTACTTGGTTATGGTGTATAATCTTCTTGATGATTTATTGAATTCTTTTTTCTAGTATTTTATTAAGGACTTTTGCATCTATATTTATTAAGCAGATTGATCTATAGTTATCTTTTTTCATTGGCTCTTTCTCTGATTTTGATATCAAAGTAATACTTGTTTCCAGGAATGAGTTAGGAAGCAACTCACTTTCAGTTTCATTAAACAGTTTGAGGAGGAGTGATGTTAGATCTTTTCTAACATTTTTGTAAAGTTCCACAGTGAACCCACCAGGCTCTGAGCTTTCCTTTGTTGGTTAATCACTTAATTTCATTGACTTATGCTGGGTTATTTAGAAGTTTTATATCATCTTGATTCAGCTTTGGTAATTCATATGTGTCTAGGAATCTGTCTTCCATTGTAATTTCACTTTTTTTTTTTTACAGTGCATATTGTTGTCTTCATAGTAGTTGTTCAGAGTGCAAGATGCAGACATGATAACTCTTTCAAACACTTGGTGCAAATATTTCTTCTCATTGAACTAAGAGAAAGTAGTTGTATACATTGAGCAGTATTCCATATCACCCTTTTTATTTCTAATTGCCTGGGCTGAGTCTTTTCTTTCCTGTTTGTTTGTTTGTTTTGTTTTTGCTTTATAGATAAGGTTGGCTAAAGGTTTGTCTATTTTATTTAATCTTTCAAAGAATCAACTCATCAATTCATTGATTCTTTATATTGTTTTCTTAGTCTCAACTGCAATAATTTTTCCTCATTATAATGTCCTCCCTCATGCATGCATTGGGTTTAACTTCCCCTTTTTCTAGAAGCTTGACATTCAATACTTGTTCTGTTTTCTCATGTGGGAAGTCACTGCCATAAGTTTTCCTCACAGAACTGCTTTCATTGTGCCCTACAATTTCTAGTATGTTGTATCATTACCATTTACTTATAGAAACTGCTTAACTTCTTTGTTAATTTCACCTATGACTCATTGGTTGTTCTGGAGCATGTTAATTTCCATGTGTGTCTGCAATTTTTGTGGTTTATTTTGCTACTGATTTCCAATTTCACTGCATTATAATTTGATAATATGCATAGAATAATTTTAATCCCTTTGCACTTAAGAATGTTCTATGGGTCTATTGTCCTATGTACAGCTGAGAAAAATATTTATTCGATTGTTGGGTATAACAGTCTGTAGATATATACAAAGTCCATTTGTTTAAAGGTTTGATTTACCTCTGATATTTCTTCATTAACTTTTTTTGGTCTAATTGATCCATTTGTGACTATGGGTTGTTCAGGTCCTATGTGTCAATGGTATTGATGCTTATTTGAGTTTTCATATTCATCAATGCTGGTATTTGGTGCATATAGACTTGCTGTTTATGTCTTTCTCTTGAATTGTTACAAGTATGTAGTGACCTGTGTCTTTTCTTATCAGTCTTGTCTCAGAGCCCACTTTGTCTGCCAATGGAATAGCTACTCCTGCTTTTTTTCTGGGTTGCTATTGCATGGGGTATTGTTTTCCAACCTTTGCTTTTCAGTCTGTGAATTTCTTTTTGAGTTAAATGTGTTTCTCCTATGCAGCATATTGTTAAATCTTGTTTCTTGATCTAATCTGCTAATCTCTTTTTATTTTTTATTTTTTTTTATTTATTTTTTTATTTTTTTGTCTTTTTGAGACAGGGTCTCGCTATGCAGTTGAGGCTGGCCTTGAGCTCACTTTTGTAGCCCAGGCTGGTCTCGAACTTGCACTGATCCTCCTGCCTCAGCCTCCCAAGTGCTGGGATTACAGGCATGTGTGCCACCACACCCGGCATGCTAATCTCTTTTAATTGTTGAGTCGAAACTATTCATATTGATGGTTTTAGCTGATACTGAAAGGGAAAGCCATACACAGGAAACTGTCTTTAAAACTGTTCTTTTTGAAACTGCCTAGCTCTTAACGGCATCATGGCTCTGGAATTACTTTCTTGACCCCTGTGACCACAAGAGAGTAACTGAACATGCAGGATGTCTGATTGTAACAAGCTCCATGACCATTAATTTAGTCTTATAACTGATGATCGTCCATGTAGTCTTGTAAGCAGTGATCTCACCCTGCTTGCTAATCAGAAGAAAATTGCCAGGCACTCGGGAGGCTGAGGCAGGAGGATTGGTGTGAGTTCGAGACCAGCCTGGGCTACAAAAGTGAGCTCAGGACCAGCCTCAACTGCACAG
>PVJA010020505.1:0-36851 GCA_004027025.1 Myocastor coypus | reverse complement strand
TGCTCTGCTGCCGTGTTGGTTGGCTACCTCTGCCGCCATTTTGTTGCTGTTCCGCCGCCATGAACTGGATGCTCTCTGCTCTGTTCCACTCAGCCTTGGGCCAGCCGAATATGGACTGAAACCTCCACAAACTGTGAGCTAAATAAACCTTTCCTTCCTTCATTTTGAGTGTTGGGTATTTGTCCCAGCAATGAGCAAAAAGTAGCTAAGATAGGTAGCAACGATCCCAATTAGGATGGGACTGCTGGACACACTGGTGGCCCTGGGCCATTACCAACAGAACGCTGCAGACGAGGAGTCCTACAGACCACCGAAGCCTGCAGCCCCCTGAGTCTCTTTACCATGTCCTTCATTGTCCAAACTTACAAGACCTGCAGGACCTTAAAGCCACAGGAGCACCTCATAGCACTAAAGCAGCATTTGGATGCAACAAAACTGAGAAGACCTGCTTGCTACACTCAGCAGAAACTGAGCGGTCACTTTGGCCATCTTCCTTTTGTTATTAAATTCCTCTATTAAGTGAGGAGTCTGAGACGTGGCAAAGTTAGCTAACGTGCCAAGCAGAACAAAGCAGCCACCCTCCACACTCCTTAGACATCTAGACCTAAAACTTTTCCTAGGGTCTTGTTATGTAAGCCAGGTTGGCCCTAACTGAAAGATTTACCTGCCTCAGCCTCCCCAGTGGTGGAATGACAGGTGTGTGCCACTGTGTTCGCAAGACTCAAATCTTGTACCTCCTCATCCACTGATGGTAACTTCAGTGAAATTTTAGTTTCTTGAAAACATAATTTCTATAGGGTGTGGTGGCACACACCTGTTATAGCACTATTTGGGAAACTGAGGCAGGAGGATTACCATGACTCTGAGGCCAGCCTGAGCTACTTAGTTAGTTTGAAACCAGCCTAGACTCACAGCAAGACCTAGTCTCAAAAATAAATTTACAAAAAAATTTATATCCTGTAAATTCAAGGTCTGAGTTCTTTTTCAATTTTTGATTCCAAATTAAACTGGTCCTATCCTAGTACAAAATAATTATTCTCATAATAATACATAGTATTAGCTATAACAAGATAATTATGATTCTGAGCCCCAGCAATATTGTTCTTAAGAGTTCTTAAGTTGTTTCAATGATACAAATTGTTAAAGCAAGACAAAACAAAATGAATGTAAAACAAAGGCATTGTTCTTCAGCTTCATAATTCTGGTCTTTTTGTTGTGTGTGTGTGTGTGTGTGTGTGTGTGTGTTTTATTTAAGACAGGGTCTTTCTGTGTAGTTCAGGCTGGCCTTAAGCTCACTTTGTTGCCCAGGGTGGTCTTGAACTCCCAATGATCCTCCTGCCTCAGCCTCCTCAGTGCCTGGACTACAAGCGTGCCCCCCACACCTGGCCCAACTTCTTTGTTCCCGTACCTTCTCTTCCCTTGCCAGCCGACACACCGCTGTATTTCCAGCAGACGTCTGATGATACCTGAACCACGTGCAGCAGCTGCTTCTGCTGCTGCCCTGTGGATATTCCATCAATTAGCAGAGTGACTAATTTGCGTGTTCAGACGAGATCATCTGTCTCTAGCACCTTCTGGACGCTGGGCTAACCGACTTCCATTTCTTTTTTTTTTTCTTAACAATAATTTTTCATATATTTAGAAAGCATTTCAGAATACTGTTCAAACATTAATTTAGTAATACATTAAATATTTTATTGAGTTAGGATTTCTAGACCCACTTATATTTTAAAAAAAAAATTTATGTATTTTTTTCTTGTTTCAGAACCTTTGTTTGTTTAGTCACTCATTTTCATGGCCGGCTCAGCCCACCCCAAGGGCAGGGCTGGCGCAGCATGTGGTGCCTAAAGCCGCCCAAGCTTTCCCAAGCAGGCGCTTTAGGCCACTGAGCCATCCCGCCGGGTCCCCCACTTCCATTTTTGATTCACCTCTCAGAAGTCAACAAGCCGGGCCTCGAGGGCAGGGAACAGTGCTCTTTGTCACTGATACAACATGCAGCAGCAGAACCATGCACAGGTTCTGTTGCAACTAATAAGCGCTGTGAGGTGGCAGGTCCGTTGATCTGTGTGTCTGTCCATCAGTCCGTCCTTTCCTTCCCGACCCGAGCTCTGGGCCGGGATCCCTCCCTCCGCTGGAACCTTCTCCAGGTCATCCTCCATTCTCACAGAGCCCCTTCCGCTCCTACGGGGTTTCACACTGCCACTCCGTGAGCAGCTCTCGAGTTTGGCCCTGGAGCCTGACTCACCTTCCTAAGCACCTTGGACCTATTGTAATATGGGGGTAAACGTGATGGAAACCCACCCCGCACATCAAACTGCTTCCCCCAAATGTGATCCGAGCGGGGAAACTGCCGAAGGAGGGTGGCGAGGGAAATCATTAGAGTATTGGTTATGTCGTGCTCAAATCTGACAAAAAGAATCTCACTAGTCGGTGTAACCAACATGCGCTAATAGAACGGTGGAAAAATTAAATGGAAAATAATTTTCTCCCGGGACGTTGACATTGATGAGTTTAAGTTGCGTTGATGATGTCTTTTAAGAAAAAAAAAAAAAAAGACTATTGTTTTAATAACGTTGCGTTCTATAAACGTCTGAAAGAGGGTCCCACAAGGTCCTTTCCGTGGCCTGCCTGTGGGTGGGTGCTCTCCGGGTTTAGCTGCGCGCAGCTCCGCGACACAACAGCGCACCCTAGTGCGCACAAACGTACATCGCTGCCGGCTTGGCTCCCGGAGGGCGGGGCTGCAAGCCTTTCTGCGGAGCACCAAGCCTTCCTTCTGGTCACCTCAGTCTCAGCCAGAACGGGTCGCAGGAGTGCAGAGACGGCCTTGGGTCTGAACAAGCCTCTGTCTGCCTGGCATCTTCTACTAGGTCAGGAAGAGTCCTTCTGCAAGGGGCAGCTGCCAGGTCTGAAGAGGAGCAAGCAAGGGGCAGCGGGATCTGAGGACAAGGGCCCAGAGGATGACAGGGCCGCCCCCCCACCTCAGGGCCACACCAAGGACACCAGATCGCAGAGCGTGATCGGAACCGACGCCCAAAGGCCAGGCAGGGGCTGAAGTGCAGGCAGCCCAGCATGGCAGCTGAGTGCAAGCCCTGGGATCAATCAGCCCTGCAAGCTTGGCTTGCTCTGGCCTAGAGGTCAGGGGTGTAGGCTTCGGATCGGAGGACCAGTGGACTCACAGCTTAGCAGGGTCCTAACACGTGTCCTACACACAGGATAACTTAGTCAGCTAAGGCACAAGTCCAGAGGAGAGATTGGGACTGCTGGCCCCATGAGAAGGGACAAGCTGGGTATGCCAGTGTTCTATAGGGCTGAGGCAGGAGGATCACAAATTTGAGCCCAAGCTGGGCAACTTAGTGACTTAGACCCAGTCTCAAAATAAGAAATAAAAATCTGGGTGTGGTCAGCATGCCTGGAATCCCAGCACTCAGGAGGCTGAGGCAAGAGGATTGTCTGAGGCCAGTCTGAATTGCCCGGTGAAACCTTATTTCTAAAAGGCGAATAAATAAATAATTCAATAAATAATTCTTGTGTGCAAAACCATACCAAGCCTTTCTTTTGAAAATTTAACCAGGCTTCTCAAACTGAAGAATTCTGTTCAAGTTTTTGTTTGTTTGTTTGCTTGCTTGCTTGATTTTTGTTTTTTGAGACAGGGTCCAACTGTGTCGTTTAGGCTGACAACAATAGCCCAGGCTGACTTGAAACTCAAGGGAATCTTCCTGCTTCAGCCTCCAGAGTGCTGGGATTATAGGTGTGTGCCACCACACCTGGCTATAAGAATTGTGTTCTGACCACTATTTACAGCAATAAGTCACCTGTTTGCCAGGTTCTGGGAAAAATGGAGACAAGGGAGTTGTAGTTCAGGTGCTCAAGAAGCAAAGCCAAAACAAAGGGGTCGCCTAAAGCCATCAGAAAACACATATTTAAACCCCTGCTATGCCATGGTGAAATGTTATTTATTGGGATTAGTAATAAATATTTCTCAACATATAATTAAATATTGTTTTTGTGATTAATCACTATGTTTAAATTATGTTTGATTTGTAGCAATGAGAATACATAATGCATATCAGGTATTTACATTCCAAATCATAACTGTAGCAAAAGTACAGTTTTGAAGTAGCCGCCAAAATTATTTTTTGGTTTGGGGGTCACACAACATGAGGAACTGTATTGTGGGGTCATGGCATTAGAAAGGTCAAGAACCAATGGGGCGGCCACTTAGGGAGAAAAAAGGGTAGGCGAGTGCCACCATGCAAGCCTCAGGGTCCAGCCCTCGGCTCTGGCGCTCAGGGGTCTCAGGGGCACTGATCTGTCACCTCCTTGCTCTTCTTCAACCCCTACCCCCCCCCAGCTTCTTCCTGTCCGTGAGTCTCACCTCAAACAAAATATTTTTAACCTTTGATCACTGCGCAGCTCTCTCCAGCTGCCACTCAACTCTTCTCTTCCTCCCCATCTTCTTGTTTATTTTCAGTCTCCATTTTCTGCCTACCCACTTCTTCCTCACCCCACGCCCTCGGGCTTGCTGACACGTGTCTGGTTTCCACCCTGCCAGAACCCTCTTTTGTGGCTGTTACCTGACTTAACTACTGTCTCTGCAGCGGTTGTTCTCATCCTGGTTTCCATGACATTTGAGCGCTGTATGGTTTCCTCCTACCTGTTTAGCACCTCTTTTTCAGTTTCTCTTGTTCTCTCCCCCTGCCCCTCCCTTAAATGCACCATTATTTTGTGGTTACACTGCCAAGTACCAAGACACTAACGGAAATGTCTCTACAGATTGTCAGGCGAGTGACCATAGGTGCTATGAATTTAAAAGCGGGAAAGTTAGATCCTTCCTGCCACAAGCAGAGGCCTGTGGAGGGAAAGTGAAGCGCGTTGTGGGTGACCGAGTAGCAGCTCCGGGGTAGCTAGAAGGAGCGGGCATGCCTGATGAGGGACTTCCCACCGACTGCACGGGAGGTTGAAAGTAGGATGCACTCCCAGTGATTATTCGGCAGCTTTTGGGAACCAGAACATTAGTAGGCCTGGTATAAAATAGAAAAGAAGAAGGTGAGCCCCTAATTTTTCTAAACATTCCCATGAAACAACTGCAAGGTAAGGTAGAATTTAGTGGAGGCAGGGCCTTGTTGGCACACGCCTGTAATCCAAGCATTTGGGAGGCTGAGGCAGGAGGATCAGTGCAAGTTCGAGACCAGCCTGGGCTACAAAAGTGAGCTCAAGGTCAGCCTGAACTGCATAGAGAGACCCTGTCTCAAAAGCAAAGGTAGCGCAGAGGAGAAAGAAGTCAGCACTGGTCTCCTGGAAACAGCGGGGCTCTCAGGTTCTGTTGACCTGCAGACTCCTGATATAGTTGTTTATTTCGGCTCACCTAGCAGTATTGGATGGTGACCAGTTTTGCCCCATCCCCCCAGGGATTCCATAATCACTCTGGGGGTCGTTAGCAATGGAGCCACCCAGAAAAAGCAGATTAGTAAGGGACAAGACTGAGAGGGTTGGGCTGAGGAGATAGCTCGGCAGTCTAAGTGTCTGCCTGGCGCACACAAGGACTGGAGTGTGACCATCAGTACCGCGTTCCAAGCTGGCTGCGGGCACCGCCCCAAGCTGGCCTCTGAAACAAGGCTTGGTGGCGCACATCTGTAATCCTAGTGCTGGGGAAACTGAGACACTACGAGTCTGAGCTACTTTTTGAGACTCAGTATCAAATAAAGATTTTTAAACAATAAAAACTAAAAAAAGTTTGGGAGGATTTCAGGGACCAGTCACTCGAATCCCATTGGCTAAGACTTGGTCACATGACCACAACGAAGGCAGCCCTGGGCTCAAGATAAAAGAGCCTGGCCTTGCAGTGAGCGGAGCGCAATGTCTCCTAGAGGTCCTTTTACCCTTTACAGGAGGGTAAAATGAACTCTGAGGGCCTCGGAGGCACTGAGGTCCATTTTCTGTACCCACAAAACAAGTAGACATACATCTTAAAAAATAAAATAAAATCTGAATTCAAACTCAAACCCCTCTTCATTTTTACTCTTCCTTTCCCCATCTTACGGGGGTAAAAAAGAGCTCAAGATTGTAGAACCTCTGTGGAAGGTGGTGGGTGAGGGGAGACCCAGGAGCGGGTGAAGGTTGCAAATGAGAAACTGGCAGGTGCTCACAGGAGAGGGTGCGCTGGACTCAGGTGTCGGACTGGCAGCTTCTGCCCTCCTGCCAGTTGAAGTACAGAAGTGGGAGCTCTGGTGGGAGCTGTGAGGTGGCGGGGCTGTGTCTCCTGTTTCCTGGAGGTGAGATCCCTTCTGAGCCCACAAGTCAGCTTGGCCGAGGTGCTTCCCCCAGCTGACCTGGGGTTCGGCCGTGGAGTACCGGCGGGGAGCTCTAAATCCTTTCCTCCGTCATGCACCCTCCTCTATCACAAGCGTGGAGCAGATGTTATGAGACCCACTGCAAAGGTCGGAGAGCAGAAACTCAGAACAGGAAGGGCGCCCAGAGGACAGCCTACTTCCCCAGGCCCTGGAGGGGCGCCCTGCCCTGCCCAGCCTATCCACTGGACCTGAGAAATGTGTAGGAAATGCCCGCCCCCCGATTCTGAGCCTCCCAGGAGGCCCCACTGCCCTGGAGGCAAACGCTGTGCTGCTTCCCTTTGCCAACCTGACCTAGGGACAGGGACATGAAGAGCACAGGTGAGGCTCATTCAGCCCTAGCTCAAACCATCAGGCGCTGGGCTGCCCAGGGGAAAGCAGGAGTTTGAGACATGACCCTTCCCCCCGCCCCCAGGAATATAATGCCACTGGGGCAGTCTGCCGACAGCTTCCCTTGTGGGCAGGAGGAGATGATCACTCGTACCCTTCTTCTAAGTTGAGCAGATGTCTCTCAAGGTCTACCTTCCTGAACAATTTTCTATTCGAAAGAGTCTTTCTCAGCTCTCAGCTTCCTTCCCTTCTTGGTTCTCTGAATCTGTTACACTGCAGCTCAGGTGTAAATGATCCTGGATCATTTTCTTCCGCAAATAGAAGCACAGCAAAGCACAACCACGCCTGGTTGCTGCAGGTCTGTGTTCTTGGAGTTCAGGGGCCAAGCATAGGCCCCTTCTCCTGGGACCTGAGATTGGCCACCTCAGAGGAAGGGTGACACTGCTGCCTAGGACAGGGCTCTGTCAATCATGAGGATGTAACACCCCGAAGCTGTGCGCTTTGCTTCTCTGGTGCCCTGTGAGGCAGGAGCAGAGGATGCTCTCTGTGAGCCCCAGACCACTGTGTTAGTCCCTTGTCCTAGATGTGTACCCACTTTCCCTCCTGCTGGACTCCAGAGGCCTCAATGTAAACGCCAGTTCTCCCAGAAGGCTCCCTTTCCCGCCATGAATAAATTTATGGCCATTGCTGGTGAATTCCTTTGTTTCTTCTGAATGCAGAATGGCAGTGAGACAGGAGAAGAGGGCCTGACAAAACTGGCTGGGGAGGTCGGTGTGACCTGCCGATTACAAAATCCCAGGATGCATGTGGGCTTCTCTTGAGAACGCAGTGGGTTTCCACAGGATAGCCTGGACCTGACGCCAGCCTGAGGAGAGGGTGATACAAAAATGATATCTGTGTTCCCTCTTGTGTGCTGGTTGTCCTCATGCTCTACGGCGTATTTCCCCTTTAGCTTGGCCCAAACTTGCTCTGCAGAGTTTCTTTTCCTAGCCTTAATAAAACTTGGTGCCAGGCGTGGTGGCACACGCCTGTAATCCTAGCACTTGGGAGGCTGAGGCAGGAGGATTGGTGCGAGTTCGAGACCAGCCTGGGCTACAAAAGTGAGTTCAAGGGCAGCCTGAACTGCATAGAAAAAAACTATCTGAAAAAAAACAAAGAAAAACTTGGCTGTAAGTTTCAGGCATAAGAACCTTGTGTCCCCCATGTCCTCCCCTGCTTGCTCCAGTTTGAACATGCATAGTTATTCTCCCCAAAACTCACATCAAAGCTGAACTCCCAGTATGAGGCTTAAGAGGGTGGAAACTGAACTGATTATGATTATTGATTTGAAAGTGGGAGGTGGTTAGGATTAGATGGGGCCATCAGGCTAGAGCCCCTGATTGATCTGATTGGTGGCTTTAAGAATCAAAGGGAGGACCAGAGGACACTTACATGGTCTCCTCCCACCTTGGGATGCCACCAGCAGGATGGACATCACAAGGTACAGTCAGAACCATGAGCCAAAGTGGACTCATAGCTCTCCTCTTACAATGTGCCCAGGCTGGGGTGTTCTCATATTAGTGACAGAAAACAGACAACCTTGGAGATTTTCCCAGAAAACAGACAACCTCGGAGGTATTCCCACGGACAATAGCACCTGCTAGGCTCACAGTAAATGTTTGTCAGATCAAAGAATGGCGAGAAGAAAGGGTCCCTAGCTCCCAGCCAACTGGTGATCCTTCTGAAGAATCCACAGTGTTGTCATTCGGGCCCTCTGAGGGCTGGGACAAAGAGTGTGTCCCCTCCCTCAGCTCAGCACAGTGAGCAGAAGGAATACTGCTTGGGAAGGGAACCTTTGCTTTAGCGTCTGAGACAAATGGCCTGCTTCTCATTGGGCCTGTATTTAGTCAAATGCAGCAGAGCATTGAACACCTTACAGGATGGCAAGAGGTACTGAATTATGGGGAGGGGCAATTCCTGGCAAAAGGAGTTCTCAAAAATGCGCTTCCTGTAGAACACGTTCTATTCTAGCCTAGCCTAGCCTAGCCTAGTCTAGCCTAGCCTAGCAACCCGACGCAATCCTTGCAGTACTAAGGATTCAACCCAGAGCCTTCATACTGAGCTACATTCCCAGCTTTTTCACACTACTTATTATTTTGAAACAGGGTCTTGCTAAGTCACTAAATTGCCCAGGTTGGGCTTAAACATGGTCCTCTTGCTTAAACCTCCCAGAGTGCTGAATTGCTGGTGCGCAGCCCCAGGCCTGGCAGGAATACTTCACTTGTAATCCTTTTGTCACTAGAACTGGCGGCAGGCCCCATGGCCCGTGGTTGCTCCCGGATGATGGAGTGGGGTATTGAAGACGGTGCATGAGGGATTCTTCTCAGGCTCTAAGACCTGATCTGGTTATTGCCCTATACACTGCCTTTTCTTATAGTAAAATACAGGGCTGCATCAGAAAATTCAAGGAATTTGAATAATTGTTATGGCTCATATCTTGATGTCCTCCTGAAGCCTCACATGGTCCCAAGTGGGGCTTTTACAGAAGTGGCTGGGCCTAGAGTGGGTCATGCAGGAACTGATTCATGGTGCAATACTAGAATAAAGGGCATGAGAGCTAAGAGTGTGGATGCTGCCTGCCCTAAGCAGCCTGGAGAAATGCAAGGACAGAAAGAGCTGCAGTCAGCCCTTGTTGCTTTTCGACTATTTTAAAAAATGCATTTGGTACAGGGTCTCACCACACAACTCATCGAGTAATGATCCTCCTGTCTCAGGATCCTCAGCACTGGGATTACAGGTGTGCACCACCACACCCAGACTTTGTGGCTGGCTCAGTGTACCTGGCAGTGGGGCTGGTCCCTGTGCGTGCCTAAGCAGGTACTTAGTCCACTGAGCTCTCTCGCCGGCCCAGCCCTTGTTGTTTTGCTGCCTGCTGCCCTGTCATACACTCTTTCTCCTCTGCAGCGCCTCTCAGCCATGCTGCCCTGATTGGAGCCAGCTGAGTATGGACTAAAACCTCTACAAAATGAGCCAAACAAGCCTTTCCTCTTCTTTGGGCGTCAGATATTTTGCCTTAGCAACAAAGAAAAGTAGGGGCTGGAAAGATAGCTCAGTGGTCTAAGGCAACTGCAGGGACTGAGGTTCAATCCCTAGCACCACATACTGCACCAGTCCCACCCCCAGGGCAGGCTGAGCCAGCAATAACATAAATAAAGTTTCTTTAAATAAAAAAAAAAAAAAAAGGAAAAGTAACTAAGACACGAACACATCTTCGCGCAGCTGTGCTTGAGTTCACAGCCATTTAGCCCAGCAAGATCCCTAATTTATGCTTTTCACTAGCAAGGTTGGAAAGTGGTCATTGTTTGACTGCCTCTCAGAGAAGAAACAGAGGCCAAAACAACGCTGAGCTGTATGCTAAAAGTGCCGTGGTTGGTGGGCAGCAAACCCATAGCTGTGGCCTGGTCATGTTCTCAGTGGACGTGGTCCCCTGGCCCTGTATTTCTGCTGAAGAGCTGACACTCACACTGCTCAGTAGGTCAAGTTCCCTCGCCGCTCACTTAGCTCATAAGAACTGGAGTAGATGCAGCGCCAATGCAAGGATATGACCCCACCGCCACCGCACGTAGCGTGTCACTGCGGTTTCTCTCTAACAAGAACTGGGAAGTGGTAAACTTGTTCTTCTCTATCTTTGCATGTGCCTGAACCTGAAAACTCAACAGCAAAGCCAATAGGGCTTTGAGGCTTAATTCCATCTAGTTCTAGGGACCAGTGTAGGTGGGAGACAGCCAAAAATTAACTTGTAAAAGGAGGCAAGCTGTTGACCTTTCATTTTTTACTTCTCCTCTATCCCATCTCACTCTCCTTCGCCCTGTAAGACCCAGTATCCTGAACCATTTAGGGTCAGGATAACTAGGAACAAAGCCAGGGTCTCCCTGGTATTCCATCCTAAGACATTTCCTAGTAAGAAGTGGCTTAATGTTCCAGAGAAATAGGTTAAGCCTACACAGGAATATAAAGCTTTAGACCAAAAGTTTCACCAATTTCTCTCTTACAGTCCACAGATTGAGGAAGTTATATTTTCCTTTCTCACTGCCTCCTAACTTCCTTAGGCAGTAATTGTCCTTTTCCAGGAAAGGAAGTTGCCCAAGTGTCCAGTTTGGAAGCCAAACAATCCTGCCTGGGTTCCTTCTCTCACTGGGAAAGGGCTTGGACATAGGTCAAGGCCAGTCTCTTCTTCACTGGTTTATTCACTTTAATTAGCCTTGAAGTTTACCACAGACTCCTCGGGTCACCCCTACCTTGGCAGGACTGGTTTACTTGCAGCTCAGGTTTCCTGTGATATTTTTTCTTAGAACATAGATAAGATCCTGGTTCTATGTCCCCTCTCCCAAGCAGTCACCAGCTACATGATTTAGAGTAACTTATGGAATGGCTCTGAATCTCACGGTCTTCATCCTACCAAAGAAGCAAGTCCCCCTTGTCACCTCCTCACAGTGTTGGTCTTGAAGCCGAGAAGATTTCTGAAAACTAGAGGTGGTACAGACACCACAGATAGCCTCTGTATGAAAATTCTGGCACCATTATGGTGAGAACTATTGCTTCATTATCCAACATTCATCTCCAGGAAGAGATCCCTGACTCCCATAGTTTATAGTGTAATGTAGAGAAAGCATCCATGTGCACCTACTTAAGAGCTCAGCTTCGAGTTACTGTGAGCTCCAGATTCATGTTCCTAAACCTAGGTCCAAAACCACGTGCGGAAACGCCTTCTGATGTCCCCGAGAGGGCAGCCCTTCTTCTCATGAATGTAGATGGCCTCCATAGCAACAATTCTCCCAGTACCATCAAGCATCATTTTCTGTTATTCATTCATTCATTCATTTATTGCATCATTCATATTCTCTCTCCCTTCCTCCCTTCCTTTCTCCGTCTCCCTCCTTGCTTTCTTCTGTCCCTCCCAGAGATCAAGCCCAGAACCTCTGCCCTGAACTATATCCCTACTCCCTTTTTACTTTTTACATGGAGACAGAATCCTGTTACATCACTAAGTTGCCCAGGCTTGGCTTGCACTTAGGATTGTTCTGCTTCTGTCTCCCAGAGTACTAGAATCACAGGACACAATGCCCTTGATTATTTTTACATTTTTTATTAACTTATCTTTATTCTCAAGGTGAAATTTAATTATTTTCACACTTCTGCCACTAGAATGTATCAATAGATGGCAAATCATAGTTTGATTGGCAGAGTCTATTATATGTTTATTTTGTAGTAATATGCATAACAATGGTGAATTTGTAATCAGTGATATCTTAGGTTTGATAAAATGTATTATTTGCAGAGATCTCCAGGGAGGTGGTAGGGGAGTAAGCAGAAACAAATTCATGGCTTTAAGATTTGGAAGCCAAATACTGGAGAGTAATGCCTTGGTGAAGAAAAGAAGGAGGGAGGTAGATTCCTGGGGCCCAGGAGGGATCTGAAGGGAAATCGGAACTCACAGAGGAAGTGAGGAGGTAGACCTCAGCGCAGAAAGAGGAGGGGTCGATTGGCACTTCCGCCCTGACTTGCAGGCTCGTGACATGAGAGAGGAACATTGAAGCTACAGTGAAGGCAGGTGGCTGCAGAGCCCTCCAGGGAGGAACAGTGGAACGGGACGGTGCATGCTGGCCACTACTGATAGGTTTTCTCCACCTTAATAAGAAGTTCTGCTAAATCATCATGGCCACTACTGATAGGTTTTCTCCACCTTAATAAGAAGTTCTGCTAAATCATCATAGTGGTGAGCCACTATGGCACAGGCCACTGAAGGCCGTCTGCCGTGCCCCACCTTCCTCTTCCCCAGTCACATTATCACTTCTTACTTCCTTTCTACAATATCCTGTTTCCTTGTTCCCACCTGCTGCCCAATCACTGTCTGCTACGTCATGCAGAGTGCACCCCTAAACCCTGCCTCCATCCTGCTCCTATAGCCCTTGTTCCCCCAGCTAGGCCCTTGGAATTTCCACATCTCTCCTTTCCTGTGGTCTTACCTGTGTCTGCAATAAAGGCCTTGGCCGGGGAGATAGCTCAGGGTCACAAGTGCCTGCCTGGCAAGTACAAGGTCCTGAGTTTGATCCCCGGTTCCGCAATAAATAAAAATAAATAAAAAATAATAATGCAATAAAAGCCTCTTTTATTATTCCTGTCTCTTTGCTGCGCATGCACGCACACACACACACACACACACACACACACACACACACGCACACGCACACGCACACGCACACACACACCCCACACACAACCCAAAAACCTAACAACTACAACAGCTGTTGGGGACTTCAGTACAGGGATTGCCAGATGCCATTTTAAGGAGGAGCCAGCTGAACTCAGCACTCAGAACAGCCATGAGCTGGCTTCCTCTCAGGGCTCCCAGTTCTGAAATCCCAAAGTGTTTGAATGAGGAGAAATGTCCCCAGTCACGAAGCCATGGGCTTCTTCCCAACTAGAGACACACAGAGTGCTCTAGGCTGAAAACCTAAGGCCCCAACCCGACAGTCATAGGCCAATTGTGAACTTTGGTGGAGTAGAAAGCCCCAAAATCAGCAGCCCACCCTAATGCTCCTACAGGGTTGCTGGGATTGTCCAGCATGGATATGGGCTTCCTCTGTCTCCTATGTCTACCAGCAACAGCAGGGCCATGCAGTAAAGTAGACTTTTTTTTTTTTTTTTTTCTCGTTTCAGAACCTTTATTTGTTTATTCACTCATTTTTATGGCCAGCTCAGCCTGCCCCAAGGGCAGGGCTGGCGCAGCATGTGGTGCCAGGGATTGAACCACGATCCCTGAAGCTGCCCAAGCTTTCCCAAGCAGGCACTTTAGACCACTGAGCCATCCCGCCAGGCCCCCAGTGAAGTAGACTTTACCTCAAAGACCGTGGAAAATAATCATAGGCTGAGAAAAAAGAGACATCTCCTTTTTTTTCTCTTTATCTTTGTTTGACTAGGTGTTTTTGTTTTTTCTGGATTATTTTTGTTTTTTCATGAGTGTGAACTCTGTTTTCAGCCCCTTTGTTTTCTTTTGGTTTGATCTGGCTGTTACCTTCTTTCATTTCCTGCTATCACTTAGGTTCTCTTCCTTTAGGCTTCAGGCTTGCTTCTAATCTCTTTCTTTTTTTCTTTTCTTTTTCTTTCCCTATTTTTCCTCTTATTTCTTTAAAGTCTTCCTCCCTGTGGGTAAAGTCACTCTAATGAGTGGATATTTACTAGATATTTTGCTGAATAGTCAACATATTTCCTCTAGATGTTGTTATAATTCTTGCACCTAGGGTTAAAGGCGGCAAATTAATAGTCATCACAGTCGGTCATTTTCTAGACTGTGCTTGATGCTGTTGCTATTACTCACTGTACTACCTCAGCCAGTCAGACATAGTGGTTGAGATTAGTTGTTTTTCCTTGTAGGCCAATACTGAAATTGTCTGGGAGTCGTACATAATACCATGTCCAGTATCAAAGAACACTAGGCTGAAAAGATAGTGATCTCTCATCTGTAATAAACTGAACAGGTAGACCTAGGGACATGCTCAAAGCCAAAAGCCAGCCATGCCTAGAAAATATCTCTGAAAAAAAGATCCTCAATACACATTTTGAGACCTTTTTTTCCCTAACGGTCAGCTCAGCCCACCCTGAGGGTGGGGCTGGCACAGCATGTGATGCCAGGGATCGAACTGTGGTCTCTATTGCTGCGTAAGCTTTCCTAAGCAGGTGCTTTTGACTGCTGAACCATCTCCCCAGTCCGCACTTTGAGAACTTGTATTCTAATTAAGATGGAAGATTCATAAAAATGGACAGATACCTAGATACATATGCACTACCAAAGCTGAATAAAACAGGTACAAAAATTCTAAATAGCTAAATATCAATGATATTGAAGTAGCAATTTAAAAAAAAACTATCAACAAAGACAAGCTCAGGTCCTGATAGATTCACTACTGAATTCTACAAGAACTTTAGAAAATATCTAATGCCACTACTCCTCAAATTCCTTAGTGAAACCAAAAGGGAAACAACATTCTCAGTCTCATTCCTAGAAGTAAAGATTATCCTGATACCAAAACTAGAGAAATATCCAATCAAAAAAATAGAACTATGGGCCAATCTCCCTAATGAACATAGATGCAAAAACTCTCAGTAAGATACTGGCAAACAGAATGCATCAAATCATCAAGAAGATTATAGGCCTTGACCAAGTAAGGTTCATCCCTGGGATGCAGGGATAGCTCAACATACACAGTTCAATAAATGTAATATAGCTCATTAATAGAACCAAAGATAAGATTCACAAGATCCTCTCACTAGATGTAGCAAAAGCATTTGACAAATGTGCCACCTATTCATGTTAAAATCTCTACTTACCGAAAATTGGAATGGATGGTCTTTATCTTTTATCTGATAAAAGCCATCTATGACAAACCAACAGCCAATTTATCATACTCAATGGTCAAAAACTGAAAGCTTTCACTCTAAAATCAGGAACAAGGCACTGACAAGACAAGGGCAACTGTTAGCACTACTCCCGTACAAGGTGATTCTGGAAACATTGGCCAGAGCAATTAGACAAGAGAAATAATAGGAACAAAGAGTAAAGAAGAAGTTAACTTATCATTATTTGTAGACAATATGATACTTTACAAAGAAGATCACCAAAACCTCCACTAAAAGGATCCTCAATTTAATAATTACATGTAGCCATGTAGCAGGATATAAAGTCAACACTCAAAAATCAAAAAGCTTTCCTAAACACAAATAAAAACAAACTCAGAGAGAAATTAGGGAAATCATGTCTATCACAATAGTACTAAGAAAAATGAAATACTGAGAAATCAATCTAGCAAAGAAAAGGCAAATCTATGTATTGAAAATCACAGTACACACCAGGTATGGTGGTGCATAATTGTTATCTCAGCACTCAGGAGGCTGAGCTAGGAGGGTCATTGCAAGTTTGAGACCAGCCTAGGCTACAAAATGAGTTCAAGGCCAGCCCGAACTGCACACTGAGAATCTGTCTCAAAAAGACAAACAACAGGGGCTGTAGAGACAGCTCAGAAGCATAATCACTTACCTGGCAATCACCAGGACCCAAGTTTGATCCCCGGCCCCACGTGCCATGCAGTCTCAGTCCCGATGCCCGGCACTCCATCCCTGCCCTGAATGTGGGCATGGTGATGCACTCTGTAATCCCAGAACTCAGGAGGTTGAGCCAAAGGATCTCTGTGCATTCCAGACCAGCCTGGAGGCTACACAAAGCCAACCTTAACTGCATAGTGAGACCCTATTAAACCTCAAAAAACAAAACAAAAATCATCTCCCCAATTTAAAGACCCAATCCAAAAATGGGTACCTAAAATGAGCAGACATTCCTCAGAAGAAGTACAACAGCAAATAAGTATATGGAAAAATTTGGGGGGCTGGGGAGATAGCTCAGTAGAATAACTGCTTGCCTGGCAAGCGCAAAGGCTGGAGTTCAATACCTGGTCCCCAACCCAAGAAAAAGAATTTAAAAAAAGAAAAAATTCTCAACATCCCTAGTCATTCAAGAATTGCAAATAAAAACAACAATGAGATTCTCACCGCAGAAAGAATGGCTGTCATCAAGAAGTCAACCAACGGTATGGGCTGGGGCATACACAGGGACATGAAGACCAGCAGGCAAGCACAAATTCTCGAGTTTGATCCCCAGTACCACATGCCGTGCTGGCCTTGGAACTCCAGGCAGGCTGTGCTGGCCCTGAAAGTGGGTGTGGTGGCACATGTCTGTAATGCCAGCCCTGGGGAGGCTGAGACAGGACAATCACTGGGAGAACTGGAATCACGCAGTGAGACCCTGTATCCAAAATCATGAATCAGAAAGTGACTGCAAGGAGTGATGGGAAGGTTTGGCAGCTCCACGTGCTGGTAAAATGCCAGGGCTGATTTACTCCTGTTGATGTTTGGACACACAAATGGCCACACACACACACACACACACACACACACACATGCACAGTCAGAAGTATTAAATTTCAAAGAAGTAACGTCAATCCTGGAAATCTGGAGTCAGTAAAGATAACTAGGACAGAGCTAATAGGTCAGGCCTATTTCAAAAATAAGTCAGAAAGTGTAATGCAGAGTAAAGGTATCATCTACAGCGCCAGAGATGCCAAGCTTGGTGTGGAAAAGGGCGCTCACCAGGGTGGTTCCCATCAGCGCCCGTTGGCATTCATAGTTCATTCTCATCAGTGAGATGATGCAGGGTGGAGCAAGTTTAATTCCCAGGAGTAAAATGAGCAGCTTTTGTGGCTTATGTGTTGGGATGTAGACATAAAATTTCTAGACCTAGGCCAGACATATCTAATTTTACATAAACTTCCTCTTCAATAAGACTAAAACTTTAATGTAGAAACAACATAAAACATTTCATGCAGTAATGCTCCAAATTAAAGAGGAGACAGTTTGTTCTGATCCATGTTACAGAAAATGTGGCTTTCTTATTTGCCTTCCGGGTCATGAACACTGTTCCCTGTCTTCTTTCCTGTAACTCCTTCCAAGCACCACTGGTGGGCCTGTTCCCCTGTGGCTTTTCTTTCTCAGGCACTTTGCCCTCCGTGGTTCAGTTCTTCCTCTAGTCTTACACCAAACACTCCCAGCATTCCTACAGATTCACTGGGTATCTGCTTCCGCCCTCTGCTCTGCCAGGGACTGACCTCTGTGGGCAGCACCTAGGGCTCCCATCCAACCAGTTTCAGATCATTTTGGCCACTGAGGGTCTCAGGCAGGAAATCAGGGGAAGGGAATGAGGTGAGGGTATTTATTTTCCGTTCGGGGAGCAGGCTCAGGGTGGCTGGTCGTTGCTCCTTTATGGAGGCCTCTACAGATCACCCCTTTCCCTCCTCCTTTCAGGCTCTGCATTATAGCGGCTTCCCTTCCTTTTTCCTGTAGCCCTCTTGCCCAGCTCACGTGATTTAAGTTTACTTTAATTTGGATGCAGCAGTCATCTGTCTTGCCTAACACACTCCCTTGGAGGAAGTCTATTCTGAAGTCGAGCAAACAGGCAAGAGGCCCTCCTCCAAAACAGGGTGTAAGTCAGCGGCTGGTAAACAATCACATCACCCTGCATCTAGAACTTGATTACTAGCTAGGTGCCCAGTTCCACCCAGTTCTAATCTAGAAGTAAGGCTGGCTGGGTGGGTCAGGGTACCCAGTGTCCATCATTTTGCTGGAGCTTTCCAGGTGACACCTTGATGCAGCAAAATGAGAGAACTCATCATAGTGTTTTTTCAATATGTTCCTAATAAAGTTGTTTGACTTATTTGTTTTCAAATCTTACCAAGGAACTAGAAGATTATCTCAGTCTCCCACTAAGACACTAGGTAGCTTGCCAAATTGCATCAGGAAAAAAATAAAACCAACGGAAGATAATGATTAGTATGAATTAATCTGTCAGTGACAAAGAGACTTTTTCTCAGGACAAGACAGTTCTTTAAAATTATGACCTAATGGGGGCTGGGGAGATAGCTCCGAGGCACAAGTGCCTGCTGGGCAAGTGCAAGGTCGTGAGTTCGAACCCTGGTCCCACCAAAAAAAAAAAAAATAAAAAAATAAAATAAAATTATGACCTAAGTCTCAAAGGTCATCTGTGTAAACACAAAAAAATTCTGATGAAAAAAATCACTATAAGCAAAATGAATGTATTCATACCAACTCTCCACAATGAATAAAATCGTTATGCCCTGAAAACATGCACTAATAAAAATAATAAAGTCCACATACCACAAAAAAGCATTATAAGCAACATTAAAAAATAATGAACAGAAAAAATTTAAAATACATATAAAGAGGCCTTAAAATGGCTCTTTTTGGCTAGGCATGGTGGTGCATGCTTATAATCCCAATACTCAGGGAGGCTGAGGCAGGAGACTCTTTGGGAGTTTGAGGCCAGCCTGAAGTACATAGCAAAATCCTATTTCAGATCTCCACCCAAAAAAATCCTTTTCCACAACTTTTCTTTTTATTTTGCATGGGGATAAGGGAAAAAATCTAGTGACTTCTTTATTCCACCATAGTTGGAAGTCCTGCCCGATTTTTAAAAACAATCAGAAACTCAATTATCTTTCCACAAACCAAGTAACAAGCAGCATGTGTTCATTTTCCACTGTTATAATAAATACCTGATATAAAAATGAATAAATACCCAAAATAAACAACTTTTATAGAAAAAATTAATTCTTTTGTATCCGTTTTGGGAAGTCTAACCCAAGCCTAGTTGGCCTTGCTGCTTTTGAGACTGTGTAAGGCAGCACATCATGGAGGGAACATGTGACATCACAAAACCACACACCTTATGATGAAGGAGAGGGGAATAAAACAAAGTTTTTCAGTCCTCAGTGATTTCCCATCAGGCCCTGTAACTTCCTGTCAGGTCCCAATGACTTCCCATCAAGCTCTGCCTCCTAAAGGCTCTCTCATCTCCCTATGGTACCATAGTTGGACTACATGTAGTACACCTTTACCATATGAAAGATATGGAAAAGAGATCTGGTATCTCAACCTGAGAAAGATATAAGCTATAGTGCAGCATATTTAATATACTTGAGTTTCCTCTCTTCATCCTTTGGTCAAAATGTAATCATGAACAGTTCCCTGTGACTAGCCAAATGGAAGGGAGAGACAGAATGGGTATGAGAAGTAGTAAGAGAGTTTAAAAATGAAGAGTGAGTAACATTTCTTTGAATAACTCAATTTCCCAGCACGTCAGGGTCAATTATATTTAAAAATATAATTCTATTAACATCAATCTAATTATTTCAAACATTTTAAGAAATTCATAGGCTATTTCCACAGTGACCTAAATAATGTTGAAATCTCTTCTGCTTTTCAGACATTTGGTCCTACTTCACTGAGTGTTGTTAAGTCAACCCTAACAAGAGTTGGCTTTCTGGACATGCGCACTGAGTTTGGCTTGACAAAGTGAGGCTGTCAGCTTATGACTAAAGCAGTGTCACCGATCACCAGCACCACAGAGTTGTTGTGATGTTCATGCAGATTTTGGAGTTTAGTTGTCTTTAGGTGTTCCTGTGATCATGGGCATCAAGACACAGGAGGCTCTGCCCAGATGCTACATCTGTGTGAATTTTACAAAAACTAAAGAGGAGTCACTTGTTTCTCTTCTTTTTTTTTTTTTCCCTTGTCATCATCTCCTCCTCTCTCACCTCCTCCTCCTCCAAAGTTTCCTTCCCTTCCACATCCATTTTCTTCCTTTCCTTTTTTTCCTTCTTTTTCTTTTTCTTCTTCCTTTCCTTCCTCTTTCATTAAAATCCAACTTAATTTGGTGTTCATTTGAACAATGTAGTATTAGATATAAGTTCTCTTTATGTTCTTCAGTTGAATTACCATTATCAATATAGTATGACTTTCTTTTTTATTTTCACAGAATTAAAAAATTATTTATGTATTTGTTGATACAGGGGCTCACTACACAATTTGCACTCACATTGATCCTCCTGTCTCAGCTTCCTCAGCACTGACATGTACCACCACACCCAGTTTCAGGGCCAACACAGTGTGTTCAGGGTTTTAGGGCCAGCATGGCATGTGGTACTGGGGATCAAACTTGGGACATTGCACTTACCAGGCAAGCACTTAAACCACCATACTATCTCCTCAGCCCAGAGTGACTTTCTTGTAAAGATTTTAATAGCATTATTTTTCTACTGAAGTCTATCACATTTAAACTTTTAAATGAAAAAGTCAACTTGAATTGATTTCACTATATTATGAAATCGTTTGATTAGATCGTTTCTCACAAATCTTTCAATATATACTCTTTTAATCTCAACATTGGCACTCTATGGACTCCACTTCATTTGCCAGAAAAGCCAGTGGATTATTTAAAATATTGGTGATCTTAAAAATATTTGGGGTAATATTCAGCAAAAAAATAATTAATAAAATGCTTTGAAGTAGCTGTTGGGTCTAGCTATTTTGTTGAGGTGGGGTCTTACTACGTAGTTCGTGCCAGCCTTGAATCCATTATGTGGCCCAGGCTGGCTGTGGATGGTCAGCAATTCTCCTAAAAGTTCTTTGAATTAGCTCTTTAAATTATTTATACATTGTTTCTTTCTTTCTTTCTTTCTTTCTTTCTTTCTTTCTTTCTTTCTTTCTTTCTTTGTCTTTTTGAGACAGGGTCTCAATGTGCAGTTCAGGCTGAGCTTGAGCTCACTTTGGTAGCCCAGGATGGTCTTGAACTCATGTTGATCCTCCGTGTCTCAGCCTCCCAAGTGCTGGGATTACAGGCATGAGCCACCACGACCGGCTCTATACATTTTCTCATGTAAGAGAAACTATATGATAATTAAGGGTATATGTCTGATTTATTTCACTTAACCAAAATATGGTCTCGAAGTGTATATACTTTCCTGCAAATGACTCAGATTTATCCTTCTTGATGACTAAAAATTATTCCATTACATATAAATATCACATTTCATTTATTGATTCATATGTGGATGGGAAGTGGCATCAAAAGAAGCTCTGGGGGCTGGGGAGATAGCTCAGCACTCTAAATGCCTGCCTGGCAGGTACAAGGACCTGGGTTTGATCCCCTCTGTATATCATGTCATGCTGGCCCTAGAACCCTAGGCATGCTGTGCCAGCCTGAAACCAGGCATGGTGATATACACCTGTAATCCCAGTGCTGGGGAGGGTAGGACGGGAGGATCACTAAGAGTATGAGTTGTGTAGCAAGACCCTGTACCAAATAAATAGAAGATTTAAAAAAAAAAAAAAAAAAGCTCTGTAAGTGATTCTTAGAAGCATTAAATTTGAGAGATTCTATTTCTAGAAATAGAATAGCAGTTATAAGAGTTGGTGGTTTTTGTTTGTTTGGTTGGTTTGGTCTTTTGAAAAAGGGTCTCACTATATAGTTCAGGTTGGCCTTGAAATTACTATGTAGCCTAGGTTTGCCCTAAACTCATGGCCACTCTCTTGTTCAGTCGTCCAAGTGCTGGGATTATAGGCATGTGCTACCACACCCAGCCACTACAAGACTTATAGATCTGAAATCTTTCAGTTGACAAAAGCTCAGGTTAGAAAGTTCTAAAGGCCCTTACATATGTAATACCTACTTGCAAAATCTAACTTGCAGGCTCTAACAGCAGTTTCTATCTCAATTATCTTATACTTAAGTCATAGACGAGTCTAAACAGATACCCACGAATGAAGCAGGCAACTTTTCATGTTGTTTCCTAGAGTATGAGGGCCACTTTCTTCACTTAAAGCATTCCCTGAGAAAGATAAGTGGTGTTGCCAGGCATGGTGGCGCATGCTTGTAATCCCAGCACTTGGGAGGCTGAGGCAGGAGGATCAGTGCAAGTTTGAGACCAGCCTGGGCTACCAAAGTGAGCTCAAGGCCAGCCTGAACTGCATGACAGGACACTGTCTCAGAGAGAGAGAGAGAGAGAGAGAGAGAGAGAGAGAGAGAGAGAGAGAAAAGAAAGAAAGAAAGAAAGAAAGAAAGAAAGAAAGAAAGGTAAGTGGTGTAAAATGTACCTTGAGTTCATATTTTCATCATCTTTCCTATGAAAGTAGGTCATTTTTCTACAAAGAGTGTTTTCTTTCTATAGTGATGTTGGTGTCAGAAAAAAAAAAAACATGTTTATTGAAAGGTTGGTGACTCCTATTAGCATTAGCTAGCCTGCTGAGGGACACTGGGCTGTGGAGAAGTTCTCTTTCTGGTCAGAGAAGGGTTCATTTTCTACGTGTCATTATGTTAGCTATTGCCTGTGATAAATTACAGCTGTTACTGTTGGAGGTTACACCTGATCTAGGGTTAGTATTCACAACTATGAAAACTCCTAGAATTCAATAATCAAAAATACACTTAAGAAGTGTATTTTTGTTCAAAAGATTTGAACAAAATGTATTAATGGCAAGGAAATGCATTATAATAAACATCATCAGGCACTAAGAAAACACAAATTAAAACACTAATGAGATACCTGTATGTACCTTCTGGAATGATGGGAAGAAATGTTGAATAACCCTGAGCACAACAAGTTCTGAAAAAGATATGATCCATTTTGAACCCTTATGTATGGTAAATGTTACAATTACTTTGGAAAAAACATGATCAGTTTTTGTAAAATTAAACACACAGACTTCATAGGAGTCAGCAATCCTGTATGCAGGTATTGGTTTACTCAAGAGAAATGAAAATATATGCCCCCACAGAAACTTTGCCTATGTGGATATTGGTAGCAGCCTTGCTCCTGATAGCTGAAGTGAAAACAATGGAAATATCCAACGGAGGATTGGGCAGACAAGTTGAATACCACACAACAGAACACTAATTCACTATAAAGTGAACATCCTACTGATACTGCAGTGATGTGGATTAGCCTCAAGTGTATGACATTAACAGAAAGGAGCGTGACACCAATGCCTGCATATTGTCTATTCACATGACATTCTGGAAAAGGCAGTGTCAGTGGGACAGAGAGTAGAGCCATGGTGACGATGGGTGGGGAAGGGGAGGAGACTGAACACAGAGGGCCTTTTCCTTTGGGGATGACCTGAGTGCTCTATATCTTGGTTGAGTGTGGTAGTGGTTATACAACTGTTAAAAGAGGAGACACAGACTTCGACATAGGATGATCTTGATGCAGTGTGAAAACTGATCTTGGGGTGCTGGGGAGATAGCTCAGTAGAATAAGCACTTGTCTGGCAAGCACAAGGACCTGAGTTCAATCCCTGGTTCTGAAAAAAAAAAAAAACCCAAACAAACAAAAAATCTGATCTTGGGTGGATGACCTCCAAATAATACAGGGAACCTCCAAATCATACAGGGAAAACTGAAACATCAGACCTGAAAAGTACCTGGGACAAAGAATGCATTTTAGGAACCAATGGAGGTTATGAGAACATATTGAGGAAAAGAAAGCTCCCATGTGAGAGAGAGACAGGACAGGGACACCGAGTCGGTGGTTATTGTGTGAAGGTTTTAGTATTGAAAGTTTGACCGCTGGCTTTCCCAGGTAGTGCCCATCAAGCGCTTTTCAGAACAGTTTCCATTGGCTAAGCTGGAATATGAACCAAAGGCACTAAATGTAAAATCTCGTTCTGGGTTGCTGGCTTCTAAGCTTGGCCCCCGAAGGGGGTGCGGACGCCATGTCTGGCTGTGAAGGTGGTGAGAAGAAACAGGCTAAGGAGACGGGCGATGAGGAAGACAGAGCATTCAAGCAGAAGCAAAAGGGGAGCAGAAGAAACTTGAGGAGCTAAAGACCACTGGTGGAATTAAGAAATCTGGCAAAAATAAAATGCTCCTCGTGTGTACAATGATGGTGACCCTGGATTCTGTTCCTACTCACATATCTGGTGCCCTGCCATGGTATCTCTCCACACCCATAACTACAATGAAGTGTATTCCTGGCGTCTGTTGTACATTTAAGAATAAAATTATATAACAAAGAAAGAAAGAAAGAAAGAAAGAAAAGAAAAGAAAGAAGGACTACAGTCCTTGTAGTCTCCAGAGCAGTGTCCCCATGTCCAGTCTAAATTATATTCATTGTTGTCACCATGCTACCACCTAATCTTTCTTTCCAGCCAATGATCCACACCTTCTTTTTTTGGTCTTTTTGAGACAGGGTCTTGTTATGCAATTCAGGCTGGCCTTGAGCTCACTTTCGTAGCCCAGGCTGGTCTTGAACTCGCACTGATCGATTCTCCTGCCTCAGCCTCCCGAGTGCTGGGATTACAGGCGTGCGCCACCACACCTGGCTCACACCTTCATTTTTAAATGCCTTTCGCTTAATCAATTACTAGTTTTCCTCTTGGATTTTATTAAAAAAAGAAACTCCAAAATTTTAGGACAAAAATAATACCAGACATAGAGCAAAAGGATTCTTGAATTAACAACACAAAGCTAGGAGCTGGCAAGGCAGCTCAGCAGACTGAGCACCTGCTTAAACAAGCGCAGGGACCAAGCAAGCTGTCCACTGAGACCAGATATGGTGGAGTACGCCTGTACTTGCAGTTCTGGAGAGGCTGAAAAAAGGAGGATCACTGCCAGTCCAAGCTGTGTAGTGAGATCCTACACAGATACATTAAAAAAAAAAAAAAAAAAAAAAAAAAAGCTAATTCTGGAATCCAGATGTGGAGGTGCATACCTGTAATCCCAGTTCTCGGGAGGCTGAGGCAAGAGGATTGCTGAGTTCAACACCAGCCTAGAATACATAATGAGGTCCTGTCTCAAACAAAACAAAGCCAAACAACCCCCACCACCAGCAAAAAAAATCTTCTTTTTCTTGAATTGAAATGAACTGATAGCATAAGTGAAACAAATTGGCATATATATTGAAGTATTTTTCAAGTGACAAAATATATAATTTAGGGATGTATTTTAACTTCTCCCTATTTATCTCTCTTATATTTTGTTCCTTATATGTATATATGTATTAAAATATATATTTATTAGTATATATATTTAATATGAATACTAGGTTAGTATGTTGTCTTAGCTACTTTTTACTCGTTGCTAGGACAAATACCCAACACTCAAAATGAAGGAAGGAAAGGTTTATTTAGCTCACAGTTCATGGAGGTTTCAGTCCATATTCAGCTGGCCCGAGGCTGAGTGGAACAGGGCAGAGAGCACCCAGTTCATGGTGGCGGAACAGCAACAAAATGGTGACAGAGGCAGCCAACCAAACAGGGTAGCAGAGAGCAACAGCTCTAGTCTGTCTCTCTGACTCTCTTTATATTATATTCAGGCTCTCCGCCTTAGGCTACACCCATAATCCCAGAAGTACTTCCACCCATAATCCCATCAGTACTAAAACACATAATCCCAGGGATCATGGATCAAGTCTCAATCTATAGAAGTCCCTGCCAAATGACTACATGAGGCTTTGGGGGGACAACTAGACATAAACCATAACATATGTATATTTATTAATTTAGTATATATATTTTTGTTTCCTATATAAGAGAAAGTGATATTTGAACTTGTATGTGACTTTTTTACTTACCTTCTCAAGTTGCATCCATTTAGCTATGCTTCAAAGTATGCCACAGTAATAGGCTACCATGTATAAATATTGCATTTTCCTTATTCATCTGATATATATCACATATATATCATATATATTCATCATATATATCAGATGAATATATATATGTATAGTTTCCAAGAGCTATTTTATTTATTTATTATTTATTTATTTCTATTATGGCTGGCTCAGCCTGCCCTGAGGGTGGGGCTGGCACAGCATGTGGTGCTAGGGATCAAACCGAAGTCCCTGCAGCTGCCCAAGCTTTCCTAAGCAGGTGCTTTAGACCTCTGAGCCATCCCCTCGGCCCCAACCAATAGCTATTTTAAATTGCGCTGCTATATACGTGGGTGTGCATGTATTTTTATAATGTCATGATTCTGTTTTGCAAAGACACCTCGGAGCGTGACAGCTGGCTCAAGTGGAATTTCTATTTTGAGTTTTTAGAGTAATCCCTACACTGATTTCCATAGCGCTGTACTAGTTTACATTCCAACCAACAACGTAGGAGCATTTTCCCATGACGTCATTGGCAGCACTAGAGTTTTTCAATAGAGGTTATTCTTTCTTGGGTAGGATGGCATCTCACTGTAGTTTTAATTTGCATTTCCCTGATGGCTGGTGATGATGAGCTTGTTTCAGGTATCCAATGTCCATCTGCATTTGTGAGAAGTTTCTGTTCATTCCACCTGCTCACTTTTGATCAGATTGTTTATTTTGAGGAGTTAAATTTTCTTCTCAGCTGATTGCATATTCTTTATGTTAAAACTCTGAGCACTGTTGGCAATTTTTTTTCACATTTTATAGACTGTCTCTTTGTTTATTATTTCCTATTTCATTTGATCCATTTTCTTTTGTTGATTCCTAGTATCATTTCTTCTTTCATTGGGGTTCTGTTCACAAAGTCCTTGCCCAGGCCTATGTATCTAAGAATAGTATCTGCATTATCTTTCGCAGATAGTTTGTCTTAACATTTAGATCTCTGATTCCTTTTTATTTTAATTTAACACATGGTAAGTTACACAGGTCTAGACTCAGTCTTCTGCAGTGGATGTCCAATTTTCCTGTTACCCTTTATTAAAGAGGCCACCTTTTCTCCAGTGCATGCTTTTGGCTCCTTTGTTGAAGACCAATTAGCTGTACCCTCATTAAAGTTGCCATACTTTTTTTTTGTCTTTTTGAGGCAGGGTCTCACTATGCACTTCAGGCTGGCCTTGAGCTCAATCTTGTAGCCCAGGCTGGTCTTGGACTCACGCCAACCCTCCTACCTCAGCCTCCCAAGTGCTGGGATTGCAGTTGTATGTCACCACACCTGGTGTAAGGTTGCCATACTTTGATTTCAGGGTGTTTAGTGGAAATGTTAGGCTTTGAGGTAGTCTCTGAACACTACTAATAAGAAATTAACCAGAAAAAAAATTGCAACACATCTACTCAAGGCTCAACCAACCGAGTGCCTGTTGGCCAGAGAATCCACTAGGGAAGCAAGGAATAGAACATTGAATCATGCAATAAAAACAGTATTCATGCATTGTTTATGCTTTCTATGGGTCTTGTTTCTAACTGTATGCATTACATAATAACCTTGGGGCATTAAAAAAATGGAAGAATACACCAAAGATTTCCAAGTTTTTTGAGATAAAGTCTCTGTATATAGCTAAGACTGGTCTTGAACTCATGGCAATCTCCCTGTCTCAGCCTCCCCAGACTGAGATTACAGGCATGTGCCACTATGCCTAGCTTAGACCTCATAGTCTAATTCAATATGTCCCATAATTTTACCACATGTAATACATTTAAATATGTGCAGTCTATTTAGTTCTACTTCCTTGAGAAATTTGTATAATTAAATTTCTCAGCTATAATTTATACATCTTAAGATCCATTCAATATTTAATCAAAGTTCAGCATTTTAATTCCTTTGGATCTTACTCAGTATAAGAGAGAGGGACAAACTTACTTTGGACTAGAAAAAAATGCCCTCCACAGTGTACCAGAAGTTTAAATTCTGCTGCTTCTCATCAGATTGAAAGTTAAGCTGGGTGTGGTGGTGCATGCCTGTAATCCCAGCACTTAGGAGGCTGAGGCAGGAGGATCAGTGTGAGTTCACCAGCCTTGGCTACTAAAGTGAGCTCAAGACCAGCTTGAACTGCATAATGAGACCCTGTCTCAAAAAGAAAAAAAGTTAACAGGACAGGTCACATTCTGAAACTTCATCTACTTCCTTAGTCTGCCACATTTAACTAGAAATTCCTTTCTCATTTGGGAAACAGGCTGTCTATTCTCAGTTTACTTCTGTCTTAGGTTTTGCAGAAAGTCTCTAAATTACTGGCTGAGTTATTCAGAAAAAAATAATGGAAGCCAATGAGTTTTATTTCGTAGGACCGAGAGGTTCTAATTGCTGGGGTCTACAAATTCACCATGGCTAACATTTCCTACTTCCCTCAGGAATAAACAGAGCCTCAGGATTGTCTGTATCACTCTTTTGAGCTTTTCCATTATTTCTTTAGAGATGGGCCATCCTCTCCCACCCATTAAGACTAAAACTGAAACCACTATGATTAAAGGACACTCTAGGTCAAGGTCCTTCCTAGCATAAGCTCATTTCTGCCCTCTTGGGTCATACAACAGTTCCCTCCTCAAATCAATAAAACCCAAGGTCCAGCTGCTTCGAGGTCTTTTGATCCTTGTGAACAATTCCTCCTGGATTCTCAGCATACAGACATTCTCTCTGTGTCTGTCTGTGTCTGTGTCTGTGTCTGTGTCTGTGTCTGTGTCTGTGTCTGTGTCTGTGTCTGTGTCTGTGTCTGTGTCTCTCTCTCTGTCTCTCTCTTTCTGGGTCATAACACCTCACAGAACATTGGAGGCTGACTGCAGGAGTCCCTGATAGCTGACAGTGGGTGAAGTTGAGAGACAGGAGTTAACATGCAAATTTATGAAATAATGCTCTTTTATTTACACATTGTCCAATGTGAAATATTCTCCCACCTTGGCTATTTAGGTCAGGGTTCTGCAGAGAAACAGGACCGATATGACAGAGAGGCAGTTGAAAGGAAATTTATTGGAACAAGTGGCTTGGGGAGTCATGGAGGTTAAGTCCTATGAGGAGCCACCTGAAGGGCAGATGACCAGGGAGCCTGATGGTGTAACTCTCAGTCCAAGTCTAAGGCCTGAGAAGTGGATGGGCCAGTGGTATGAGACCTGGAGCCTGAAGACCAGAGAACCTGAGGTTCTAATGTAAAGGCAAGATTGAAAGGGCATCCTAGTTCTAGAAGACAGGGAGAAGCCATCTATTTTATTTTGCTTATTTTACTTTGGTACCAGGAATTCAACTCAGGATCTTGTGCTTGCTAGGCAGGCACTGTGACATCCCTGGCCAGGAGAATCTATCTTTTCTCTGACTTTATTTCTATCCAGACCTTTGGCCAATTAGATGGTATCTGCCCACATAGGATGAGGGAAAGCCTTTTTTGGTCCACTAAGCTCAAAGCCACTGTTTTCTGAAAATACTCTATGCAGTGGTTCTCAACCTTTCTAATGCCGTGACCCCACAATACAGTTTCTCATGTTGCAGTGGCCCCAAACCAAAAAATAATTTTGGTAGCTACTTCAAAACTGTACTTTTGCTACAGTTATAATTTGGAATGGCTTTAGGTGACCCCTGTGTTTTGGTTGTTTGACCCCTGTGTGGGTCGAGACCCACAGGTTGAGAACCACTGCTCTCTAGACAACACACTGTTATTTTAACTCAGCCATAGTGACACACCTAAAATTAGGGTGACTGAGTGACTCTAAGGGACAAAATATTTGAATTTTCTAAAGTACTTTTATTTTATTTTTTTTTTACTCCACTGGGGATTGAGCCCCTAGTTTTAGCACTGAGCAACATTCCCAGCCCTATCTAGCTCTATTTTGAGGCAGAGTGCCACTGAGTCACTAAATTACGCAGGCTGGTCTTGAATTTGTATCCTCTTGCCTCAGTCTCTCAGAGGGCTGGGGTTACAGGCATGGCCAACCACAAGTGGCTAAATACACCGTTGATTTAAAAAGTTATCATCTACTTCCTACGTGGCAAGGATTTCAGATTGCTTTAATCTTGTTATTAGACATAGTGTGACATTAGTAGACACTGTATAGGTGGAAGGAGAAGTCAGTGGGGTGAGGGTAAAAAAAATGACAAGACCTTGTTCTCAGATGCAAGTAGCTTACAATGTAGTGGGCAAGACAGTACCAAGTATACTAAGCATTTTTGATCTTGTAGAACTTCTGTTACTTGAAGTCAGTAGAGAGAATGGCTGAGAGTTCTCAAGGATTCAAGGTATTGCATGGCCCACCATTGTTGGAAAAGGAACAAAGCCTTGCTTCAAGGTGGCGTTATTTAAACATAAAAATACTGCTCCCCCTCCCTTTAGAGTAGAACTGATCATAAATCCCAAATCTGCAATTTAGTGGCTGATGTGACATCAGATAATTTAACTTCTGCACATCCCATTTTTCTCTTTTTTTATTTATAAAAGCAACGTCTCATGTAGCTGATCTGTGAGTCAAACATACAAGTATATGCAAAACATTAACATAGCGCCCGGTATGTTGCAGGTGATCAACAAAGGTAAGCTGTTGCTACTGTTATCATGTTCTCTCTGGGGACGCAGAGCCCATACAGCAAGGACTCAACAACACAGACAATGGCACTCTATGTTTTAGAGTAGCCAATAGCCTCTAAGAAAATCCAAAAACATGTTTCCATTACCTCCAAGCCTTCTTGCATATTCTCCAGGTGGATGTCCAGATTATTTCCAGCTGTGAGTGTAAACCCACGAATTTCTTGGAATTCAGCACTTGAGATCCAAAGATAAACAATGAGTTGGGCAAGGCCTTAGACAGAAGAGGCAGTTTTAGTGGTAAGGTCTGGTTTATGCTTAAATGATCATGAATTTCTTTCGACAGCTTGTAGTGGGTGTGGTTCTCTTGTAAAATTCCAAGGGAAATGTTCTCTGGACAACCTTACTTGTCTTTGAGTGGGTCACCTCCTTCATAGTTTAATGTTAAAGGTCTCTGCTCCAAGTTTTATTTTCCCCAGATGGCTGATATCAAAACTTATGTAAAGTTTTTCAATTTGCTTCGCAGGTGAAATAAAAATATCCTTGGTCAAATTCTGCTCTCCTCCTCACTGTGTTGGTTGGCTACCATCAGCTTCACCCCATCCCTGAATCTGGGCTCTCTTCCTATTTTTCAATGTTGTTTGTAAATTTCTCTAGCGCAGAAAGGTCAAGAGACTTCGCATAAGATTAATTGAACTTGACTCCTAATGTTTTTTGACTAGCACAATGCTCTTACAAAGAGGTGAAAAGTAAATTATTGTTTTTGGTTTTTATGACCAAGGATGGTATTGTGTTTTCCAGTATCCTTTCAAGATTATAAACTGCAGGGCAGGACTGATTGTGTCAGACAAACCCAGACCTTGTGGAACAACTGCAAGAGGCAGCGTAACCCTGTGGAAACCAGGAAGGAAACACAATTCCTAAGTAGTCTCAGAAACGAATCATGAGTGGCCGATGATTTAAGACACAGAAGATTAGATGTAGCAAGTTTAAAAAGAGCTCCAACGTGAAGAATGATCCAGTAAAATGCACATGCAACTTGGGCAAGAAGGGGTCATTTCTTTTCTTTTCTTTCTTTTTTTTTTTTTTTTTTTTGTCTTTTTGAGACAGAGTTTTGCTGTGTAGTTTAGGTTGATCTTGAATTCACTGTGTAGCCCAAACTGGCCTTGAACTGGAGACACTACTCTTGCCTCAGCCTCTGTAGTCCTGGGATTACAGGCAGACACCACCACACCTGCCTGTGAGAGACAGAGTCATTTCAGTAGCTTTCTAGACTCTTCAGGCCTCAAGAGTACCTTGTAAATATTTTATCTGCTACAGGTCTCCCTAATGCAGTATTAATAGTTATCCTCCTGTCTCAACCCTGGGATTACAGACATGTGCCTAGCCTGGTTTGCGGTCAGCACAGCACGAGGTACCTGGGTTTGAATCTGGGTCCTTGTGCTTGCCAGCTATCTCCCCAGCCTTAAAGTTGCTCTTTAGAATCTTCTAAATTAAATCCTTGAGGTTCTGAGCTGCCTAACTTCAGCCTGAACGAACGACATCATTCTTTCTCCCACTTAACAATTTCATTTCTTTGGCTGTTTTTATGAATTTAACAATTCAGCATGTAGTAACCAGGGCACTAGCACAAGTTTTTTTTTTTTTTTTTAAAGAACTTATTTCGAGATGTATTCGAGGTAAAAGAAAAGAATTTCTGGGAAGCAATCTTTAGTGACGATAAATAAATAAATAAATAAATAAATGGGGACCCTGAGGATGGAAGTGGGTAAGATATTTTCATCTGACCAAATAAATAAAATAAATAAATAAATAAAAAAGCAGAAGGTACTTGTGTACTTTCTGGCAAAAGATATAGATATGCTCATACGGAAAAAAAGTCACCTAGACTACCACTAGGTTATCAGGAGTTCAGTCTCAGCACCTTCCCAGAATCTAATAATGAAACGTCGCAAGGGTACAAGATTTGGATGCTTCCACAAGACCAGAGCAACCTCCCCCCACCAAACAAACAAACTCAAACCCAAAATAAAACACCTAGACGTATTTCAGGATTTAGGGCACAATGAATTACAGTAAAAAAAAAAAAAAAAATATATATATATATATATATATATATATATATATATATATATGCTAAGAACACCTTGGTGGCAGTTAGATGACATTCCACACTGACAATAAAGCTTAACTTTTTCATATTCACTGTAAATGAACAACACAATTGGAAGAACTTCCCTTAATTCAATTTTTTTTTTTTGTACCAAGAGCCGAAATCGGGACCTGGTGGTTGCCAGCCAGGCGCGTAAACGACTGAGCTATATTCCCAGCTTTCTCTCTCTCTCTCTCTCTCTCTCTCTCTCCAATTTTTTTTTTTGTGTGCAGGGTCTCACTACGGAAGCGGGGACCGGCCCTCTCTTGATTGAATCTTAAAAATGACAGATGAAAAGAGAGTAAAACAGGTAAAGAGAAGAAAGAGAAAGCAACAATGAGACGGAAGCGGATCGCATTCTTAGCGGCTGGCACCCCAACTTCTCCCGAGTCGGGGAATACTAGCCCGCAGGACCCCTCTCTGGCCCCGCCTCCATGCAGCTTGGCCCCACCCCGCTCCGGCAGGTCCATTAGGAGCAAGCGAGGCGGGACTTCCGGCGTTTGAAAAACTTCCGGCGGGAACCGGAAGGTGGGGTAACACACACAGAGTCCCGGGTCTCCTGAGGTGCCGGCTGCTAAGGTGAGCTGTGCGTCCGCCTGGTAGGCGTCCTGCGGCGCGCGCAAGCCCGCCTCCGGGCTCTGGTGTTTTGGGGGCCGTTTAAAAGGTTCAGACGGTGCGTTTGGGAAATAGTACCCCTTTAAAAAGTGAAAAGTTTCTTTACATTTTTCTGTCAGTGGTCTGTAGCTCACAATTTACAGCCGGAAAAATCCCTTCAGGCTGCCGCGTGTCACCTGGCGCGGCTTCTGTGTGCTTGCAGAAGCTCTTAGCACGTCGGGACGGGTGTGGGAAAGCCGGGCACACCTAGGTTGCTTCTGTGCCTGAAAGGATCAGAGGCGTGGAGGGAGCGCATGGTCCACGCCTCCTTCCAGGTGCGTCTGCATCAGCTGCATCCTCAGCGGGGCATCCAGCAGGCGCTTGAGTGTCGAGAAGAATGAATGGAAACTGAGCAACTTTCCCGGAGCCTCCACAGGGCGGCTTGCCACAGATCTGTTGTGCGTGGAACGGCAAACACGGCGTACTGTGGCGTTTGGGGCTCTGGCTTCTAGTCTTTGTTACTTTTTTCTTTGAGTAAGTCATTTCACGTCATTGAGTCTCAAGCCTCTCGAAAAAGGATTCAGCATTGCCTGGCAAGCGCAGGGTTCTGAGTTCAATCCCCGGTACTGAAAGAAAGAAAAAAGGAAAGAAAAGGGACACAGCAGAGCTATCTGATCTTAGAGGCTCTTTGCAACTTTCGCCTTTTTTTTTGTCTTTTTGAGACAGGTTCTCGCTATGCAGTTCAGGCTGGCCTTGAGGTTACTTTGTAGCCCAGGCTGGTCTCGAACTCAATTATCCTCCTGCCTCAGCCTCCCGAGTGCCTGGGTTACAGGCATGCACCACCGTGCCCAGCCGCGTTTTGTTCTTACGACTTTAGAATCTGTGCTAATATTCCAAGGACTTAACGTTGTTTCCTCAGGGATGCTTCTTTAGGTGTCTCTTAAGAAGTTATTGTTGTCTACTCTTCTTGAAATTTTAGACCCTCCCCCCATCCTATTTTAAAGTGTGTGACCACCATGCTACTTACTTTCACTTGCCCTGGTTTAGTACCTTCTCCCTGATTAACATTACATAGCAGCCTCCAAATTATGGATTTCGAATATGCTCACAGGCCCACAAAGATATCTTGCAAGAGGGGAAAATCTGAAATCACTAAAGCCCAGCCACGTTCTTAAATGCCTCACCTTTTTAAGAGATCAGGGGGTGCTATGTATGGCATAGTCTAATAATGATGGAAAGTCAATTTATATTTGGTGGAGATCATATTTGCATGTATCCTTATGTTTATCTAGTAGTATTAGGGCAGCCATTCAGTGCTCAGCTCTGCATGATATGGAAGTGAGTGGAGGAGATGTGTGTTCTTCCTTCACGGCCTTTTTGAATTAAGGGGGATTTGGGCAGTGAACAAGAAAATAATTTTAGGTTATGTTACATACTACTGTATAAAAGAAATTGAGTTCTTTAAAATACAGGATGTGGCGGAGAAACTTTTGAGGCTAAAATATTGAGATCTAAGGAATGAGACCAACATTGGAAGCACAGGGAAGAGATCTTCAGGTAGAAGAAACCTGACTGAAGTGGGAAAGAACCCTGCTAGCTGCAGGCACTCAGAGAATTTAATCAGAGCTGAGGAGCTGCAGCAGGTGATAAAATGCGGTTAGAAGGAGAAGCAGTGGCCAGTACCAGAGGGCACCTTATGAAGCCTAGGTTAGAGAGATAGTTTGCTTCTGAGTGAAGAGGAGGTGGGAAGTCACTGATGGTTTTTTTTTTATTTTTTATTTTTTATGGGTTTTTTTTTTTTTAAGTCACTGATGGCTTTATTTTTTTAATAGCCAACAACATTAATTTTATTTGAACTTATTTTATAATTAATTTATTCCCGTGCCATAAGTTTTTGTTTCTTCAGATTCTTCTGGGATATCTTTTTCTTCTGTGCAACCTCCTCCTCTGGCTTAGGAACAATTTGTTCCTTTTCATTAAGGATCATCTCAATATGGCAGGGGGACATGGATGGGTTAATCTGACCATGAGCTCTGTAAGTACGGCGGCGCATCTTGGGTGCTTTGTTCACCTGGATATGTTCAATGACCAGAGAATCTACATCTAAACCCTTAAGTTCAGCATTACTCTGCATTTTTAAGCATGTGTGGCAAAAATTCAGCACTCTTTTTGGGCCACTGACCCTGCGTCCAGCCCCACTGTTTGGCCTGGGCACACCTACCAACTCCACTATTGTAATGTCGGAATGACACACACTGCTTCTTTAATGTGACATCCTTCAGATACTTGGTGGCCTTTCGGATATGCATACCCTTGATGTCCTGGGCAGTTTCACGTGTATTCTTAAAATGAACGCGAAGATTTGAGCCTCTTGATTTGCATGATTTTGCATGATTTTGTGGGGTTTTCTGGGTCAAGAGAGTAGTGAACCATTTTCACAGGACACCACAGGCCGCTTACAGGAAGAGCTCACTGATGGTTTTAAAGCATTTTCTGAATGATCTTTGGGGTTGTTATGTACAGAATGTCTGTAGGGACAAGAGAGGAAACAGGAAGGGTAGGTAAAGTGCTGCTGGCAGAAGTCCAGAGGAGAGATGGGATTGCTGTGGTTTGAATATGCCCCCCAAAAGTTTAGGAGTTGGCAACTCAATTCCTTTTTTTTTTTTTTTTTTTATCTTTTTGAGACAGGGTCTCACTATGCAGTGCAGACTGACCTTGAGCTCACTTTTGTAGCCCAGGCTGGTTTCAAACTCGCACTGATTCTCCTGCCTGAGCCTCCCAAGTGCTGGGATTATAGGCATGTGCCACCATGCCCAGCTTCAATTCCAAATTCATGGATTAATGGTATTTGTGACTAATAGACTGGCTGAGGAAGATGAAAGAAACAAGATGGCAGTGTTCTTGGCTTAACAAATGAAATTTTGGAGGTTAATTATGTTCATCATCCTGATTGTGTGTACATGTACCAGAACTTACCAGATTTGAACACTTTGACCACATGCACTGTATTGCATGTTCCTTGTTAGAAAATTTGCCAGGGTTTGGGCTTAACACATAGGTGAAGAAGAGTGGTACCATTTACTGAGGGGAAAGACTAGGGTAGGAATTGGACTTCTGTTACATATATGTCAAATTTTAACATAACTTCGTAACAGCTAGTTTCTGAGGCAGGCAGTTTATTATGTAAACCTGAATCTTGAAGGCAAGGTTTGGAACTGAGGGATTAAGATTGGTAATAGATAGATGATACAAGTATAGTCATGATGTCTGTAGGTGGTGGATATATGTGATAGAAATTGGTCTGGTAAGATTATGTCACCTGGTGATGTGGTTGTCTTAAAATTTGTATAAGTGCACTATAATGTTTGCACAATAACAGATCCCCTAATGGCGTATTTCTCATAATATGTCCCTGATATTAAGCTATATATGACTTTATTTAAGACAGAAATGTAAGAGATTTTGTCTAATCCGGCAGGTTTTATGATATGAAGTAAGAAGACCTGGGTGAAGTGGAAATGGAGAAACCAGGCTCTAAGAACATAGGTCTTCATTCATTCGTGCCTCTGTCATGAATAGTTTTTATAAATAATTTGTAGCTGTCAGTTTGACACATAGCTTTCTCAGATGAATCTGCCTAAAATTAATGTGTGTATTCCTACCTGCCCTTTTACAATTGTATTTTTTCCCATTTGTGAAAAGAAATATCCTTCCCTGGCACCTTGCCACACTGTTCCTAGTAAATTGTCAGTTGGAAATGCTTGTTTTGGGGAAGGCTTTTTTTTTTTTTTTTTTT